>WNGS01078717.1:0-38259 GCA_020271785.1 Procambarus virginalis | reverse complement strand
TGCTGGCCACACACTACATGCTGGCACACACTGCATGCTGGCCACACACTGCATGCTGGCTACTCACTGCATGCTGGACACACACTGCATGCTGGCCACACACTGCATGCTGGACACACACTGCATGCTGGCCACACACTGCATGCTGGCCACATACTGCATGCTGGCCACACACTGCTGGCTGGCCACATACTGCATGCTGGCCACACACTGCTGGCTGGCCACACACTGCTGGCTGGCCATACACTTCATGCTGGTCACACACTGCATGCTGGCCACACACTGCACGCTGGCCACACACTGCATGCTGACCACACACTGCATGCTGGCCACACACTGCATGCTGGCCACTCACTGGATGCTGGCCTCTCAAGAATGCTGGCCACTCACTGGATGCTGGCCTCTCAATGAATGCTGGCCACTCACTGCATGCTGGCCATTCACTGCATGCTGGCCACTCACTGCATATTGGCCACTCACTGCATGCTGGCCATTCACTGCATGCTGGCCACTCACTACATGCTGGCCACTCACTGCATGTTGGCCACTCACTACATGCTGGCCACTCACTGCATGCTGGCCACTCACTACATGCTGGCCACTCACTGCATGCTGGCCACACACTGCATGCTGGCCACTCTCTGCATGCTGGCCACTCACTGGATGCTGGCCTCTCAATGAATGCTGGCCCACTCACTGCATGCTGGCCAATCACTGCATGCTGGTCACACTGCATGCTGGCAACTCACTGCATGCTGGCCACTCACTGCATGCTGCCACTCACTGCATGCTGGCCATTCACTGCATGCTGGTCACTCACTACATGCTGGTCACAAACTACATGCTGGCCATTCACTGCATGTTGGCCACTCAATGCCTGCTGACCACTCACAGCATGCTGGCCACTCACTACAAGCTGGCCACTCACTGCATGCTGGCCACTCACTACAAGCTGGCCACTCACTGCATGCTGGCCCCTCACTACATGCTGGCCCTCACTACATGTTGGCCCTCGCTGCATGCTGGCCTCTCACTGCATGCTGGCCACTCACTGCATGCTGGCCACTCACTGCATGCTGGCCACTCACTATGCTGGCCACTCACTACATGCTGGCCACTCACTGCATGCTGGCCACTCACTACATGCTGGCCCCTCACTACATGCTGGCCACTCACTACATGCTGGCCACTCACTGCATGCTGGCCACTCACTACATGCTGGCCACTCACTACATGCTGGCCACTCACTGCATGCTGGCCACTCACTGCATGCTGGCCACTCACTACATGCTGGCCACTTGCTACATGCTGGCCCCTCACTTAATGCTAGCCACTCATTGCATGCTGGCCACTCACTACATGCTTGTCATTCACTGCATTCTGCCAACTCATTGCATGCTGGCCACTCACTGCATGCTGGCCACACACTGCATGCTGGCCACTCACTGCATGCTGGCCACTCACTGCATGCTGGCCACTCACTGCATTCTGGCCACACACTGCATGCTGGCCACTCACTGCTGGCTGGCCACTCACTACATGCTGGCCACTCACTACATGCTGGCCACTCACTACATGCTGGCCACTCACTGCAAGCAGGTCACTCAATGCCAGCTGTCCACTCTAGATGCTGGCCACTCACTGCATAATGGCTACTCACTACATGCTAGCCACTCACTGCATGCTGGCCACTCACTGCATTCTGCCCACTCATTGCATGCTGGCCGCTCACTACATGCTGGTCACTCACTGCATGCTGGCCACTCACTGCATGCAGGCAACTCACTACATGCTGGCCACACACTGCATGCTGGCCACTCACTGCATGCTGGCCACTCACTACATGCTGGCCACTCACTGCATGCTGGCCACTCACTGCATGCAGGCCACTCACTGCATGCTGGCCACTCACTGAATGCTGGCCACTTACTGCATGATGGCCACACACTGCATGCTGGCCACTCACTGCATGCTGTCCACACACTGCATGCTGGCCACTCACTGCATGCTGGCCACTCTCTGCATGATGGCCACACACTGCATGCTGGCCACTCACTGCATGCTGTCCACACACTGCATGCTGGACACTCACTGCATGCTGGCCACTCACTGCATGATGGCCACACACTGCATGCTGGCCACTCACTGCATGCTGTCCACACACTGCATGCTGGCCACTCACTGAATGCTGGCCACTCACTGCATGATGGCCACACACTGCATGCTGGCCACTCACTGCATGCTGTCCACACACTGCATGCTGGACACTCACTGCATGCTGGCCACTCACTGCATGCTGTCCACACACTGCATGCTGGTCACTCACGGCATGCTGGCCACTCACTGCATGCTGGCCACTCACTGCTGGCTGGCCCCTCACTGAATGCTGGCCACTCACTGCATGCTGGCCACTCACTGCATGCTGGCCACTCACTGCATTCTGGCCACACACTGCATGCTGACCACTCACTGCTGGCTGGCCACTCACTACATGCTGGCCACTCACTACATGCTGGCCACTCACTACATGCTGGCCAGTCACTGCAAGCAGGTCACTCAATGCCAGCTGACCACTCTAGATGCTGGCCACTCACTACATAATGGCCACTCTATACCTGCTGACCACTCACTGCAAGCAGGTCACTCAATGCCAGCTGACCACTACAGATGCTGGCCACTCACTGCATAATGGCTACTCACTACATGCTAGCCACTCACTGCTCGCTGGCTACTTACTAAATGCTGGCCACTCACTGCATGCTGGCCACTCACTGCATTCTGCCCACTCATTGCATTCTGGCCGCTCACTACATGCTGGTCACTCACTGCATGCTGGCCACTCACTACATGCTGGCCACTCACTGCATGCTGGCCACTCACTACATGCTGGCCACTCACTGCATGCTGGCCACTCACTACATGCTGGTCACTCACTACATGTGGTCACAAACTACATGCTGGCCACTCACTGCATGCTGGCCACTCACTGCATTCTGCCACTCACTGCATAATGGCCACTCACTACATGCTAGCCACTCTCTACATGCTGGCCACTCACTACATGCTGGCCACTCACTGCATGCTGGCCACTTACAACAACCTGTCCTCATATACCGACCCCAACATAAAATCCTTACCATCCAATCCAAGCAGTGAGAGGTTGAAATATTTGTTAATGGTTCTGACTCCGTCTGCCTTTGTTTTAAGCCCATCAGGCAATAACTGCACTAGACACTAGAGCAGCCAGGCCGTCCTAGACGAACGGTGTGTCCTTCGAGAGACGGTCCACGTGACAGCGTATAATTAACCGTCTCTTTGATGTGCTGAGGTCTTGCTCCTGTGCAACTGCTACTGAAGCACGACTGAGCAGCTTCGACACCTCTCTCGTCTCCTTTTAAAGGGTATATTTTGAGAAACGATCCCAATAGTTTAGGTGGTTGAGGGCTACGCGTATCGTATATGTTCTCTGTACTCCCGATATTTCAGTACTCTCTCCTGCTATGAAGATGAAAGTGAATATTGAGCAATACTCAAGGCGTGACAACACCAATGATTTGAATAGTATGAGCTTTGTGATAGGATCCCTGGACTTGAAGGTTCTCGTATTCCATCCTACTGCAGGCGACATCCTGAGGACTACTGCAGGCGACATCCTGAGGACTACTGCAGGCAACATCCTGAGGACTACTGCAGGCGACATCCTGAGGACTACTGCAGGCGACATCCTGAGGACTACTGCAGGCAACATCCTGAGGACTACTGCAGGCAACATCCTGAGGACTACTGCAGGCGACATCCTGAGGACTACTGCAGGCAACATCCTGAGGACTACTGCAGGCAACATCCTGAGGACTACTGCAGGCGACATCCTGAGGACTACTGCAGGCAACATCCTGAGGACTACTGCAGGCAACATCCTGAGGACTACTGCAGGCGAGATCCTGAGGACTACTGCAGGCAACATCCTGAGGACTACTGCAGGCGACATCCTGAGGACTACTGCAGGCAACATCCTGAGGACTACTGCAGGCAACATCCTGAGGACTACTGCAGGCGAGATCCTGAGGACTACTGCAGGCAACATCCTGAGGACTACTGCAGGCGACATCCTGAGGACTACTGCAGGCAACATCCTGAGGACTACTGCAGGCGAGATCCTGAGGACTACTGCAGGCGACATCCTGAGGACTACTGCAGGCAACATCCTGAGGACTACTGCAGGCGACATCCTGAGGACTACTGCAGGCGACATCCTGAGGACTACTGCAGGCGAGATCCTGAGGACTACTGCAGGCGACATCCTGAGGACTACTGCAGGCGACATCCTGAGGACTACTGCAGGCGAGATCCTGAGGACTACTGCAGGCGACATCCTGTGGTCTGCTTCAGGACATGAGACTACTGCAGGCGACATCTTAAGAGCTTATTTTTGAGGGCAGACAGTTACTGTGTTAGACATGCTCAGGGCTACTGTGTTAGACATGCTCAGGGCTACTGTGTTAGACATGCTCAGGGCTACTGTGTTAGACATGCTCAGGGCTACTGTGTTAGACATGCTCAGGGCTACTGTGTTAGACATGCTCAGGGCTACTGTGTTAGACATGCTCAGTGTATCTACTAAAATATGCCGTGTACCATTGCTATAACCCTGACTACCCTTAAAAGATAATATGGTAATCATTCACTGTACTTTGTGATCGTCTCACTGACCACTGAATAATTCTCTTTCTCTCTTCACTCAATACCCCAGCTTAACACTGTTACCGTCCAGTATGACCCCTCACTGGACGGCCACGAATATAAACTGAATATTAAATGAGGACATAACAAGGATAGTGGTTATTAATTTTCTTACCTTGACACGCTGCCACCACCTTCCATATAAAAATGAATGTGTCTATAATTATTGGTCCCCAGGAAGGAAGGGACTCGATAATCAGGGAACTCAACGGACAAGTGATTGAATTTGAATGGATTAATACTTTAGTCTTACTGAACTGAACGAGAGATTCTCGATTGACTTTATTATTCATAAGATGGAGAAACACGGGAATTTCTAGCACAGCACATGAAAATCACCAGGATGAATAACACAGTCAATAATCAAAGGGGGTAGATAACTCACCAAAATGACATTAACATTATTTTATTATTGAAACTGTATATTTAAAACACAATTGAAATATAGCCTACTCTGAATAACACCTACAACATGCAATGGATAGTAATTACTAATATACAAGGACATTGGAGCACACTACCTTCAATACTGCAGCTTGCCAAATGATATTGAATGGCTGTCCGCAGGTCAGTTGACTTGTACCCAATCTGAACTCCCAGACACACTGACTGTTCTTTATAAAAAAAAAACCTTAACAGTGGAACAGGCTCCACCCCCTAGTTCCTAGGCCCAAATTAACTCCGCCTATCCCAAGTGTATGGCCAATGGATTTAAACATAACTGGGTGAGCTAGAACTTGGCCAATGGCATGGGCAGGCACTATCCTGAGAAGGCCCCGCATTCCCAGGAATACATGACTTTAACCAATCCGGAGCAGGCTTGACCATAAGGGTCAGTTTCTCTTGATAGAAACTCCAAAAACTGTGAAGGCACCAACGACTTTCTTGAGGTCCTGCTGGCTGAGCACCCACGTGTAACTTGAGCTTACAAATTTATTGGCCTTAGAGTACTGTTCTCAAATTTGTCACTAACCGTAGGACAGGAAGGCGAGGGGAGCAAGTGGCTCAAGCTGTTTATGACCCCGAGGGTTACCCGTGACGAAAGATGGGAATGGCCCAAGGAGGGAAGGCAAGTGAGAGACGGGAAGGGGAAGGGGAAAGGGGGAAGGGGAAAGGGGGAAGGGAAGGGGAAAGGGGAAGGGGAAAGGGCTATGGTGTGCCTACACCATTACAACTCCCCCTCTTCGCGAATTAAGAAATTTGTGTGTAAAGAAGTTTAAGGCACAAAATTCTTATCCAGAACCCTGCCCTATCATAAACATTACTCCAAAACAAGATTTACTAAACAAAAATGACCCATTGCCTCAAAACAACAGAAATAATAATCTAATCCTAACTAATAATGGCAAAACAAATAAAAATAAATAATGTTTTCCTCCAAAACAAAATAATGGCACCCCCAAAGGTGTGCCCCAGCATGTATACAAACAAAACAAACACCGCAATAATACATAAAGCATAAGGACAGAGACCGTCTCTAATCCTGGCTGTCCACTTGGATACAGCCCTGTACCTTTCCAACTACCTGGAAGACAAAACATCCTATACCTGTGGGCTACTGTGTTAGATATGCTCAGGGCTACTGTGTTAGATATGCTCAGGACTACTGTGTTAGATATGCTCAGGGCTACTGTGTTAGATATGCTCAGGACTACTGTGTTAGACATGCTCAGGGCTACTGTGTTAGATATGCTCAGGACTACTGTGTTAGACATGCTCAGGGCTACTGTGTTAGACATGCTCAGGGCTACTGTGTTAGACATGCTCAGGGCTACTGTGTTAGACATGCTCAGGGCTACTGTGTTAGACATGCTCAGGGCTACTGTGTTATACATGACCAGGGCTACTGTGTTAGACATGACCAGGGCTACTGTGTTAAACATGCTCAGGGCTACTGTGTTAGACAAGACCAGGGCTACTGTGTTAGACATGCTCAGGACTACTGTGTTAGACATGCTCAGGGCTACTGTGTTAGACATGCTCAGGGCTACTGTGTTAGACAGTCAGGGGACTACTGAGAAAGACAGTCAGATACTACTGAGGAAGACAGTCAGAGGACTACTGAGGAAGACAGTCAGAGACTACTGAGAAAGACAGTCAGAGGACTACTGAGGAAGACAGTCAGAGACTACTGAGGAAGACAGTCAGAGGACTACTGAGGAAGATAGTCAGGGGACTACTGAGGAAGACAGTCAGAGACTACTGAGGAAGACAGTCAGAGACTACTGAGGAAGACAGTCAGGGGACTACTGAGGAAGACAGTCAAAGGACTACTGAGGAAGACAGTCTACTGAGGAAGACAGTCAGAGGACTACTGAGGAAGAAAGTCAGAGACTACTGAGGAAGACAGTCAGAGGACTACTGAGGAAGACAGTCAGAGACTACTGAGGAAGACAGTCAGAGACTACTGAGGAAGACAGTCAGAGAACTACTGAGGAAGACAGTCAGAGACTACTGAGGAAGACAGTCAGACTCTACTGAGGAAGACAGTCAGAGACTACTGAGGAAGACAGTCAGGGGACTACTGAGGAAGACAGTCAGAGACTACTGAGAAAGACAGTCAGAGGACTACTGAGGAAGACAGTCAGAGGACTACTGAGGAAGACAGTCAAAGGACAACTGAGGAGACAGTCAAAGGACTACTGAGGAAGACAGTCAAAGGACAACTGAGGAAGACAGTCAAAGGACTACTGAGGAAGACAGTCAAAGGACAACTGAGGAAGACAGTCAGAGAACTACTGAGGAAGACAGTCAAAGGACTACTGAGGAAGACAGTCAGAGAACTACTGAGGAAGACAGTCAAAGGGCTACTGAGGAAGACAGTCAGAGGACTACTGAGGAAGACAGTCAGAGGACTACTGAGGAAGACAGTCAAGGACTACTGAGGAAGACAGTCAAAGGACAACTGAGGAAGACAGTCAAAGAACTACTGAGGAAGACAGTCTACTGAGGAAGACAGTCAGAGACTACTGAGGAAGACAGTCGGAGGACTACTGAGGAAGACAGTCAGAGAGCTACTGAGGAAACAGTCGGAGGACTACTGAGGAAGACAGTCAGAGGGATACTGAGGAAGACAGTCAGAGGACTACTGAGGAAGACAGTCGGAGGGCTACTGAGGAAGACAGTCAAAGGACAACTGAGGAAGACAGTCAAAAGACTACTGAGGAAGACAGTCAAAGGACAACTGAGGAAGACAGTCAGAGACTACTGAGGAAGACAGTCAGAGGACTACTGAGGAAGACAGTCAGAGACTACTGAGGAAGACAGTCGGAGGACTACTGAGGAAGACAGTCAGAGGGCTACTGAGGAAGACAGTCAGAGACTACTGAGGAAGACAGTCGGAGGGCTACTGAGGAAGACAGTCAGAGACTACTGAGGAAGACAGTCGGAGGCTACTGAGGAAGACAGTCAGAGACTACTGAGGAAGACAGTCAGAGGGCTACTGAGGAAGACAGTCAGAGACTACTGAGGAAGACAGTCAGAGACTACTGAGGAAGATAGTCAGAGACTACTGAGGAAGACAGTCAGAGACTACTGAGGAAGACAGTCGAGACTACTGAGGAAGATAGTCAGAGACTACTGAGGAAGACAGTCGGAGGGCTACTGAGGAAGACAGTCAAAGGACAACTGAGGAAGACAGTCAAAGGACTACTGAGGAAGACAGCCAAAGGACAACTGAGGAAGACAGTCAGAGACTACTGAGGAAGACAGTCAGAGGACTACTGAGGAAGACAGTCAGAGACTACTGAGGAAGACAGTCAGAGACTACTGAGGAAGACAGTCAGAGGGCTACTGAGGAAGACAGTCAGAGACTACTGAGGAAGACAGTCGAAGGGCTACTGAGGAAGACAGTCAGAGACTACTGAGGAAGACAGTCAGAGGGCTACTGAGGAAGACAGTCAGAGGGCTACTGAGGAAGACAGTCAGAGGACTACTGAGGAAGACAGTCAGAGACTACTGAGGAAGACAGTCGGAGGACTACTGAGGAAGACAGTCAGAGGGCTACTGAGGAAGACAGTCAGAGACTACTGAGGAAGACAGTCGGAGGGCTACTGAGGAAGACAGTCAGAGACTACTGAGGAAGACAGTCGGAGGGCTACTGAGGAAGACAGTCAGAGACTACTGAGGAAGACAGTCAGAGGGCTACTGAGAAGACAGTCAGAGACTACTGAGGAAGATAGTCAGAGACTACTGAGGAAGACAGTCGGAGGGCTACTGAGGAAGACAGTCAAAGGACAACTGAGGAAGACAATCAAAGGACTACTGAGGAAGACAGTCAAAGGACAACTGAGGAAGACAGTCAGAGACTACTGAGGAAGACAGTCAGAGGACTACTGAGGAAGACAGTCAGAGACTACTGAGGAAGACAGTCAGAGAATACTGAGGAAGACAGTCAGAGGGCTACTGAGGAAGACAGTCAGAGACTACTGAGGAAGACAGTCGGAGGGCTACTGAGGAAGACAGTCAGAGACTACTGAGGAAGACAGTCTACTGAGGAAGACAGTCAGAGACTACTGAGGAAGACAGTCAGAGACTACTGAGGAAGACAGACTACTGAGGAAGACAGTCAGAGACTACTGAGGAAGACAGACTACTGAGGAAGACAGTCAGAGGGCTACTGAGGAAGACAGTCAGAGACTACTGAGGAAGACAGACTACTGAGGAAGACAGTCAGAGGGCTACTGAGGACAGTCAGAGGGCTACTGAGGAAGACAGTCAGAGACTACTGAGGAGACAGTCAGAGGACTACTGAGGAAGACAGTCAGAGGGCTACTGAGGAAGACAGTCAGAGGGCTACTGAGGAAGACAGTCAGAGGGCTACTGAGGAAGACAGTCAGAGACTACTGAGGAAGACAGTCAGAGGACTACTGAGGAAGACAGTCAGAGGGCTACTGAGGAAGACAGTCAGAGGGCTACTGAGGAAGACAGTCAGAGGGTACTGAGGAAGACAGTCAGAGACTACTGAGGAAGACAGTCAGAGGACTACTGAGGAAGACAGTCAGAGGACTACTGAGGAAGACAGTCAGAGGGCTACTGAGGAAGACAGTCAGAGGGCTACTGAGGAAGACAGTCAGAGGGCTACTGAGGAAGACAGTCAGAGGGCTATGAGGAAGACAGTCAGAGACTACTGAGGAAGACAGTCAGAGGACTACTGAGGAAGACAGTCAGAGGACTACTGAGGAAGACAGTCAGAGGGCTACTGAGGAAGACAGTCAGAGGGCTACTGAGGAAGACAGTCAGAGACTACTGAGGAAGACAGTCAGAGGACTACTGAGGAAGACAGTCAGAGGACTACTGAGGAAGACAGTCAGAGGGCTACTGAGGAAGACAGTCAGAGGGCTACTGAGGAAGACAGTCAGAGACTACTGAGGAAGACAGTCAGAGGACTACTGAGGAAGACAGTAAGAGGGCTACTGAGGAAGACAGTCAGAGGGCTACTGAGGAAGACAGTCAGAGGGCTACTGAGGAAGACAGTCAGAGGGCTACTGAGGAAGACAGTCAGAGGACTACTGAGGAAGACAGTCAGAGGGCTACTGAGGAAGACAGTCAGAGGACTACTGAGGAAGACAGTCAGAGGACTACTGAGGAAGACAGTCAGAGGACTACTGAGGAAGACAGTCAGAGGGCTACTGAGAAGACAGTCAGAGGGCTACTGAGGAAGACAGTCAGAGACTACTGAGGAAGACAGTCAGAGGACTACTGAGGAAGACAGTCAGAGGACTACTGAGGAAGACAGTCAGAGGGCTACTGAGGAAGACAGTCAGAGGGCTACTGAGGAGACAGTCAGAGGCTACTGAGGAAGACAGTCAGAGGGCTACTGAGGAAGACAGTCAGAGGGCTACTGAGGAAGACAGTCAGAGGGCTACTGAGGAAGACAGTCAGAGGGCTACTGAGGAAGACAGTCAGAGGACTACTGAGGAAGACAGTCAGAGGGCTACTGATGACTTAAGGCATCATGTGGTCGTCAGTATGAATCATCCTGCACACCAAGTAGCTTCAGGTGGACCTGATTTAATACTATTAAACAATGGGAAATTATACCGGTAATTAGTTTATAAGCTAATTAGACTTGCAAGTCATTAAAAAAGATAATTTCCCATACTATAACTTTTAACTGCGATCTTTAATCAATATTATGAGCCCCAAAGTGTCATTTAAGAGAACTTGCTAGATAAATTAAAAGTCCTATTTTGCTCTAAATAAAAGTTTTAACAAATACTGTATGGCATAATACAATTATAAATGCTTTCGTTATTATCACCGCTATCATTTAATTATTTTAAGATTCAACATGTAACAATTTTAACAAACTTCATTATCTCCAATAATTAATGTTAATAATGGTGTTGCTTTGTTATTGTTTAATGTTTTATGTCATGTACAGAGTAGAACAATCATTCGCCAAGGCCACACTAGCAGCATAGTGGTTGACTACAGTGACTGTGGCCACACTAGCAGCATAGTGGTTGACTACAGTGACTGTGGCCACACTAGCAGCATAGTGGTTGACTACAGTGACTGTGGCCACACTAGCAGCATAGTGGTTGACTACAGTGACTGTGGCCACACTAGCAGCATAGTGGTTGACTACAGTGACTGTGGCCACACTAGCAGCATAGTGGTTGACTACAGTGACTGTGGCCACACTAGCAGCATAGTGGTTGACTACAGTGACTGTGGCCACACTAGCAGCATAGTGGTTGACTACAGAGACTGTGGCCACACTAGCAGCATAGTGGTTGACTACAGTGACTGTGGCCACACTAGCAGCATAGTGGTTGACTACAGTGACTGTGGCCACACTAGCAGCATAGTGGTTGACTACAGTGACTGTGGCCACACTAGCAGCATAGTGGTTGACTACAGAGACTGTGGCCACACTAGCAGCATAGTGGTTGACTACAGTGACTGTGGCCACACTAGCAGCATAGTGGTTGACTACAGTGACTGTGGCCACACTAGCAGCATAGTGGTGACTACAGTGACTGTGGCCACACTAGCAGCATAGTGGTTGACTACAGTGACTGTGGCCACACTAGCAGCATAGTGGTAGCGTACAGTGACTGAGTACTGAGACACTGCCAGCTACACTGACCACACAGTGTAGGAGTGAGGGAGAGAAGCCAGCTACACTGACCACACAGTGTATGAGTGAGGAGAGAAGCCAGCTACACTGACCACACAGTGTATGAGTGAGGGAGAGAAGCCAGATACACTGACCACACTGTGTAGGAGTGAGGAGAGAAGCCAGCTACACTGACTACACTGTGTAGGAGTGAGAGAGAGAAGCCAGCTACACTGACCACACTGTGTAGGAGTGAGGGAGAGAAGCCAGATACACTGACCACACAGTGTAGGAGTGAGGGAGAGAAGCCAGCTACACTGACCACACTGTGTAGGAGTGAGGGAGACAAGCCAGATACACTGACCACACAGTGTAGGAGTGAGGGAGAGAAGCCAGCTACACTGACCACACAGTGTAGGAGTGAGGGAGAGAAGCCAGATACACTGACCACACAGTGTAGGAGTGAGGGAGAGAAGCCAGATACACTGACCACACAGTGTAGGAGTGAGGGAGAGAAGCCAGATACACTGACCACACAGTGTAGGAGTGAGGGAGAGAAGCCAGCTACACTGACCACACTGTGTAGGAGTGAGGGAGAGAAGCCAGCTACACTGACCACACAGTGTAGGAGTGAGGGAGACAAGCCAGATACACTGACCACACAGTGTAGGAGTGAGGGAGAGAAGCCAGCTACACTGACCACACAGTGTAGGAGTGAGGGAGAGAAGCCAGATACACTGACCACACAGCGTAGGAGTGAGGGAGAGAAGCCAGATACACTGACCACACAGTGTAGGAGTGAGGGAGAGAAGCCAGATACACTGACCACACAGTGTAGGAGTGAGGGAGAGAAACCAGATACACTGACCACACAGTGTAGGAGTGAGGGAGAGAAGCCAGCTACACTGACCACACAGTGTAGGAGTGAGGGAGAGAAGCCAGCTACACTGACACACAGTGTAGGAGTGAGGGAAAGAAGCCAGATACACTGACCACACAGTGTAGGAGTGAGGGAGAGAATCTAGCTACACTGACCACACAGTGTAGGAGTGAGGGAGAGAAGCCAGATACACTGACCACACAGTGTAGGAGTGAGGGAGAGAAGCCAGATACACTGACCACACAGTGTAGGAGTGAGGGAGAGAAGCCAGATACACTGACCACACAGTGTAGGAGTGAGGGAGAGAAGCCAGATACACTGACCACACTGTGTAGGAGTGAGGGAGAGAGCCAGCTACACTGACTACACTGTGTAGGAGTGAGAGAGAGAAGCCAGCTACACTGACCACACTGTGTAGGAGTGAGGGAGAGAAGCCAGATACACTGACCACACAGTGTAGGAGTGAGGGAGAGAAGCCAGCTACACTGACCACACTGTGTAGGAGTGAGGGAGACAAGCCAGATACACTGACCACACAGTGTAGGAGTGAGGGAGAGAAGCCAGCTACACTGACCACACAGTGTAGGAGTGAGGGAGAGAAGCCAGATACACTGACCACACAGTGTAGGAGTGAGGGAGAGAAGCCAGATACACTGACCACACAGTGTAAGAGTGAGGGAGAGAAGCCAGATACACTGACCACACAGTGTAGGAGTGGGGAGAGAAGCCAGCTACACTGACCACACTGTGTAGGAGTGAGGGAGAGAAGCCAGCTACACTGACCACACAGTGTAGGAGTGAGGGAGACAAGCCAGATACACTGACCACACAGTGTAGGAGTGAGGGAGAGAAGCCAGCTACACTGACCACACAGTGTAGGAGTGAGGGAGAGAAGCCAGATACACTGACCACACAGTGTAGGAGTGAGGGAGAGAAGCCAGATACACTGACCACACAGTGTAGGAGTGAGGGAGAGAAGCCAGATACACTGACCACACAGTGTAGGAGTGAGGGAGAGAAGCCAGATACACTGACCACACAGTGTAGGAATGAGGGAGAGAAGCCAGCTACACTGACCACACTGTGTAGGAGTGAGGGAGAGAAGCCAGCTACACTGACCACACAGTGTAGGAGTGAGGAGAGAAGCCAGATACACTGACCACACAGTGTAGGAGTGAGGGAGAGAAGCCAGCTACACTGACCACACAGTGTAGGAGTGAGGGAGAGAAGCCAGCTACACTGACCACACAGTGTAGGAGTGAGGGAAAGAAGCCAGATACACTGACCACACAGTGTAGGAGTGAGGGAGAGAATCTAGCTACACTGACCACACAGTGTAGGAGTGAGGGAGAGAAGCCAGCTACACTGACCACACAGTGTAGGAGTGAGGGAGAGAAGCCAGCTACACTGACCACACTGTGTTGGAGTGAGGGAGAGAAGCCAGCTACACTGACCACACTGTGTAGGAGTGAGGGAGATAAGCCAGCTACACTGACCACACTGTGTAGGAGTGAGGGAGAGAAGCCAGCTACACTGACCACACAGTGAAGGAGTGTGTGAGAGAAGCCAGCCAGCTACACTGGACACGCAGTGTAGGAGTGAGGGAGAGAAGCCAGCCAGCTACACTGGACACACAGTGTAGGAGTGAGGGAGAGAAGCCAGCCAGCTACACTGGACACACAGTGTAGGAGTGAGGGAGAGAAGCCAGCCAGCTACACTGGACACACAGTGTAGGAGTGAGGGAGAGAAGCCAGCCAGCTACCTGGACACACAGTGTAGAGTGAGGGAGAGAAGCCAGCCAGCTACACTGGACACACAGTGTAGGAGTGAGGGAGAGAAGCCAGCCAGCTACACTGGACACACAGTGTAGGAGTGAGGGAGAGAAGCCAGCCAGCTACACTGGACACACAGTGTAGGAGTGAGGGAGAGAAGCCAGCCAGCTACACTGGACACACAGTGTAGGAGTGAGGGAGAGAAGCCAGCCAGCTACACTGGACACACAGTGTAGGAGTGAGGGAGAGAAGCCAGCCAGCTACACTGGACACACAGTGTAGGAGTGAGGGAGAGAAGCCAGCCAGCTACACTGGACACACAGTGTAGGAGTGAGGGAGAGAAGCCAGCCAGCTACACTGGACACACAGTGTAGGAGTGAGGGAGAGAAGCCAGCCAGCTACACTGGACACACAGTGTAGGAGAACTTCCTACCCATCTTCAGGGGCCGTATTAGCAAGAGGAGTAACAGCCAACCAAAACACGAACAGCCAGTCATAGGCGGAGCCCAGGAGCTTAAGCGTAAGTACATATACAGGAGTAAATACGAGCATTTTCATTATTTCAGATATTTACTATAACTTGTCATTAACGTGCATGCAAATATCGTAGCTTTATTAGGGAAGCTTCAATATATATGTAAATTGTAAACAATAGAGCCGTAGAGGGCCGCATGTTAACCCTCCGCCAGGCTCTGGAGTCAATACTAACATAAAGATGACAAATTCTACAATTAATAATTATTTGTGGTGTAGCTGTGTTAATGTGAGGCCCCTAGTGCTGCTTTCTCCAGCACTAATTTGTTTACAGTTATATGTACTCGGGGAGGTATACCTTCTCTTCGCCCTTCTCCACTCCTACATTCTCCTAATCTCCCCATCTCTCCTCCCTTATCCCGCCTCTCTTTATATCTCCCTTCTCCTCCCCTCAACAATTCTCTTCCCTAAGATGCTCCCTCTCCTCATCTCATCTCTCTCTAATCTTCCCTCTTTCTCAACCTCTCCACCTTTCTCTCCAACATCCTTCTCTCCCCTCCCTGTCACACTTCTCCCACCCCCCTCTGCACCCACTCTCCCCCTGACTGTTATCTCTTTCTCTCCCTCTCCTCTTCTCCCCATTCCACCTGTCTTCCCTCTCCCCCCTCTCATTCCATCTCTTGAAACATCTCCTTCTCCCCCTTTCACAATCTTTCTCTTTCTCTCTCACTCACCGATCGATCACTCACCGATCAATACCGATCTCACGGTCCTCGTAAAGTACTCTAGGGACTCCGCCAACCGCATTTAACATATTATGTGTGGTGCTAAAATATGACTAGAAATCCTTTTACTGGGTCTAATTGAACCCAACACTGACCATAGTATGTCCGTCCAGTACCTCAAACCCTTCACCCTGCAAAGTTGGGTGAGGCTCTACCTCATGCGTCTGACCTCCATAACATAGACAAATTTCGTTTTTTTCAAGGGGATTGTATGGTGTGAGGAGAGTTTTTCATGAGCAAGTTATCAGTCTTCTTGCTCTTATAGGATATATTAGGTCAATCTTCTGGTGAGGTGTCAGTAGGGGTCACATTTCTATCAGTAATGATTTTCAGGTCCCTCTTTTCCGTTTTGTGAGGTCAAAATTTTAATATACTGAGAGTATATACAAATTTTTGAACAAAAATTTCAATGTAAATCTTGTTTTATAAGAATAGCACTATGGTGACGTCTGCCTCCATCACTGTGCGTCACGAACTCCCCCGTAACCGGCTTCTTTTAAGACTACGATCCCACTCAAGTTCAGAGATCCCCTAAACTTGGTGGAATGTTGTGTATGTTTAATATCTACCACCACTACTATATATACTCTACTACCAGAAGTCATCCAGAGCATCACTAGCCCACACGCTTGCTGCAGTAATGGTGACGTCTTNATATATATATATATATTAGTAATTTTGGTAGCAGTCTTTCCTGTAGACATATGTTATTAAATATGACCGAAAAGTAAGATTAATAATTCTAACACGAATTTTCTCAATTTTCCTTATGTTTCTTTTTACTGATGACGGTAAATTAAAAATCAATTCTCCAAAATTCATTCTTTATTTCTAGTCTGACGCGACACTTGAGCGCTTTTCGTAAAACTTATTACATTTTCAAAGACTTTAGGTTTATCTACACAACTTATGCTTTATGAAACAAACATGGCTCTTATACCTGCATTTGGGTGGGTGATGTAATACATTAGTGGGGTGAACACAGAACATGGAAAACGGGTATAGATTGTAGAAGTAGCAGTCGGGTCCCATAGAACTGCAGAAGGCCTATTGGCCCATATTTCTTGATGTTTCTATATTGGAGCGGATCTTGAAGTGGGTAGAATATAGTTGTATGTTAATTGGCTGTTGATTGCTGGTGTTGACTTCTTGATGTGTAGTGCCTCGCAGATGTCAAGCCGCCTGTTGTCATCGATAGATACAGTGACAACAGGACCACTTCCCCGCCTTATGTCCGGTCTTGATGGTCAAGTGGTTTAAGGCGTCCCTGTACATACCAGTTGCGTTGCTCCTGGGAGTATGGGTTCGAGTCACTTCTGGGGTGTGAGTTTTCAGTTGTATCTAGTCCTGGGGACCATTCAGGCTTGTTTGCATTTGTGTTCCTCACGTGTTGCCCCAAAAAATGAGGTGATTTGATAAAATGCTATACCCAAGATTACCATCCGAGTGCCGCGGGGAAGTGGTTCATATAGCCTCGGCTATCACTTCCTTATGTCCGGTCGTGATGGTCAAGTGGTTTAAGGCGTCCCTGTACATACCAGTTGCGTTGCTCCTGGGAGTATGGGTTCGAGTCACTTCTGGGGTGTGAGTTTTATTATATATATATATATATATATATATATATATATATATATATATATATATATATATATATATATATATATATATATTGTTGTAATTATGACCGAAAAGTAACATTAATAATTCTAACACGAATGTTTTTCATATTTTCTTATGTTTTTCCTCACTGTCGGTGGTAAGGAAAATATCAATTCTCCAAAATGGATTTTTTGTTAATGGTCTGACACTTAGAAGCGTTTCGTATGACTTCTTACATTCTCAAATACTTCTTTACACTTAACACTACTCTCATGAACAACATTTATGATACACTCGATGAACTGTGTATGAAACATTTGACATATCCCTCGCTTTTATTGGTTTGGGTGATGTGGTTATTGGGTGAGGTGGGTACATGAGAATGGAAGTAACTGCAGAGGGCCTATTGACCCATACGATGCATTGAAGTGGGTAGAATATAGTTGCGCGTTAATTGGCTGTTGATTGCTGGTGTTGACTTCTTGATGTGTAGTGCCTCGCAGATGTCGAGCCACCTGCTATCGCTGTACCTATCGATGATTTCTGTGTTGTTTGTTAAGATTTCTCTGGTGATGGTCTGATTGTGAGAATAGATTATATGTTCCTTGATGGCGCCCTGTTGCTTATGCATCGTTAATCGCCTGGAAAGTGACGTTGTTGTCTTGCCTATATACTGAGTTCTTTGGGGCTTACAGTCCCCAAGTGGGCATTTAAAGGCATAGACGACATTGGTGTCCTTCAAAGCGTTCTGCATTGTGTCTCGGGAGTTTTCATGATTAGATTGGCCGTTTTTTTGGTTTTATAATAATTATCAATTGTATTTTCTGATTTTTGTCTGTAGGGATGACGTTCCTATCAACAAAATCTTTCAAGACCCTTTCCTCCGTTTTATGAACCGTCGAAAAGAAGTTCCTGTAAAATATTCTAATAGGGGGTACAAGTGTTGTGTTGGTTGACTCTTCAGAGGTTGCATGGCTTTCCACCTTTCTTTTTATGATGTCTTCAACGAAACCTTTAGAGAAGCCGTTGTTGACTAGGATCTGCCTTACCCTACAGAGTTCTTCGTCGACTTGCTTCCATTCTGAACTGTGGCTGAGAGCACGGTCGACATAAGCGTTAACAACACTCGTCTTGTACCTGTCTGGGCAGTCACTGTTGGCATTGAGGCACATTCTTATGTTTGTTTCCTTAGTGTAGACTGCAGTGTGGAAACCTCCGCTCCTTTCCGTGACATTTACATCCAGAAACGGCAGCTTCCCATTATTCTCCATCTCGTACGTGAAACTCAACACAGAATTCCGTTCAAATGCCTCCGTCGGCTCCTGCAGACGTCTTGCATCAGGTACCTGTGTAAAAATATTGTCAACATGCCTACATTATACGGCGGGTCTCAAGTGCAGGTCAACTAAGACCCTATGATCGATGGTGCCCATGTAGAAGTTCGAAAACAGGATACCTAGAGGAGAACCCATGGTGACCCCATCTACTTGCTCATACATGTGCCCATCTGGGCTCAAGAAGGGTGCCTCTTTAGTGCAGGCTTGGAGTACTTTCCTCAGTATGCATTCTAGCATGTCAAGAGGAGTGTAAGCAGGGTCACGATACAATCTGTCTGCTATCATGCAGACTGTTTCGTCCACAGGAAAGTTAGTAAATAGTGACTCCACATCCAAAAAAGGCTCTTATCCCAGTGGCCCGAGCTCTCCGCAGTAAGTCGACAAATTCACTCACTGCTTGCTGGCCACACACACTGCATGCTGGCCACACACTGCATGCTGGCCACACACTGCATGCTGGCCACACACTGCATGCTGGCCACACACTGCATGCTGGTCACTCACTGCATGCTGGCCACACACTGCTGGCTGGCCACACACTGCATGCTGGCCACTCACTGCATGCTGGTCACTCACTGCATACTGGCAACACACAGCTGGCTGGCCACACACTGCATGCTGGCCACTCACTGCATGCTGGCCACACACTGCATGCTGGCCATACACTGCTGGCTGGCCACTCACTAAATGTTGGCCACACACTGCATGCTGGCCACTCACTGCATGCTGGCCACACACTGCATGCTGGCCACACACTGCATGCTGGCCACTCACTGCATGCTGGACACACAATGCATGCTGGCCACACACTGCATGCTGGCCACACACTGCATGCTGGCCACACACTGCATGCTGGCCACACACTGCATGCTGGCCACACACTGCTGGCTGGCCACACACTGCTGGCTGGCCATACACTTCATGCTGGCCACACACTGCATGCTGGCCACACACTGCATGCTGGCCACACACTGCATGCTGGCCACACACTGCACGCTGGCCACACACTGCATGCTGGCCACACACTGCATGCTGGCCACTCACTACATGCTGGCCACTGAATGCATGCTGGCCACACACTGCATGCTGGCCACTCTCTGCATGCTGGCCACTCACTGGATGCTGGCCTCTCAATGAATGCTTGCCACTCACTGCATACTGGCCACTCACTGCATGCTGTCCACGCACTGCATGCTGGCCATTCACTGCATGCTGGCCACTCACTGCATGTTGGCCACTCACTGCATGCTGGCCATTCACTGCATGCTGGCCACTCACTACATGCTGGTCACTCACTACATGCTGGCCACTCACTGCATGTTGGCCACTCACTACATGCTGGCCACTCACTGCATGCTGGCCACTCACTACATGCTGGCCACTCACTGCATGCTGGCCACACACTGCATGCTGGCCACTCTCTGCATGCTGGCCACTCACTGGATGCTGGCCTCTCAATGAATGCTGGCCACTCACTGCATGCTGGCCACTCACTGCATGCTGGCCACACACTGCATGCTGGCCACTCACTGCATGCTGGCCACTCACTGCATGCTGGCCACTCACTACAAGCTGGCCACTCACTGCATGCTGGCCACTCACAACAAGCTGGCCACTCACTGCATGCTGGCCACTCACTACACGCTGGCCACTCACTGCATGCTGGCCCCTCGCTGCATGCTGGCCACTCACTGCATGCTGGCCACTCACTGCATGCTGGCCACTCACTACATGCTGGCCACTCACTACATGTTGGCCCCTCGCTGCATGCTGGCCACTCACTGCATGCTGGCCACTCACTGCATGCTGGCCACTCACTACTTGCTGGCCACTCACTACATGCTGGCCACTCACTGCATGCTGGCCACTCAATACGTGATGGTCACTCACTACATGCTGGCCACTTGCTACATACTGGCGACTCACTACACGCTGGCCCCTCACTTAATGCTAGCCACTCATTGCATGCTGGCCACTCACTACATGCTTGCCATTTACTGCATTCTGCCAACTCATTGCATGCTGGCCACTCACTACATGCTGGCCACACACTGCATGCTGGCCACTCACTGCATGCTGACCACTCACTGCATGCTGGCCACTCACTGCATTCTGGCCACACACTGCATGCTGGCCACTCACTGCATGCTGGCCACTCACTGCATTCTGGCCACACACTGCATGCTGGCCACTCACTGCATGCTGGCCACTCACTGGAAGCAGGTCACTCAATGCCAGCTGTCCACTCTAGATGCTGGCCACTCACTGGAAGCAGGTCACTCAATGCCAGCTGTCCACTCTAGATGCTGGCCACTCACTGCATAATGGCTACTCACTACATGCTAGCCACTCACTGCATGCTGGCCACTCACTGCATTCTGCCCACTCATTGCATGCTGGCCGCTCACTACATGCTGGTCACTCACTGCATGCTGGCCACTCACTGCATGCAGGCAAGTTACTACATGCTGGCCACACACTGCATGCTGGCCACTCACTGCATGCTGGCCACTCACTACATGCTGGCCACTCACTGCATGGTGGCCACTCACTGCATGCAGGCCACTCACTGCATGCTGGCCACTCACTGAATGCTGGCCACTCACTGCATGATGGCCACACACTGCATGCTGGCCAGTCACTGCATGCTGTCCACACACTGCATGCTGGCCACTCACTGCATGCTGGCCACTCACTGCATGATGGCCACACACTGCATGCTGGCCACTCACTGCATGCTGTCCACACACTGCATGCTGGACACTCACTGCATGCTGGCCACTCACTGCATGATGGCCACACACTGCATGCTGGCCACTCACTGCATGCTGTCCACACACTGCATGCTGGCCACTCACTGAATGCTGGCAACTCATTGCATGATGGCCACACACTGCATGCTGGCCACTCACTGCATGCTGTCCACACACTGCATGCTGGTCACTCACTGCATGCTGGCCACTCACTGCATGCTGTCCACACACTGCATGCTGGTCACTCACTGCATGCTGGTCACTCACTGCTGGCTGGCCCTTCACTGAATGCTGGCCACTCACTGCATGCTGGCCACTCACTGCATGCTGTCCACACACTGCATGCTGGTCACTCACTGCATGCTGGTCACTCACTGCATGCTGGCCACTCACTGCATGCTGGTCACTCACTGCTGGCTGGCCCTTCACTGAATGCTGGCCACTCACTGCATGCTGGCCACTCACTGCATGCTGGACACTCACTGCATGCTGGCCACTCACTGCATGCTGGCCACTCACTGCATGCTGGCCACTCACTGCATGCTGGTCACTCACTGCATGCTGGCCACTCACTGCATGCTGTCCACACACTGCATGCTGGTCACTCACTGCATGCTGGCCACTCACTGCATGCTGTCCACACACTGCATGCTGGACACTCACTGCATGCTGGCCACTCACTGCATGCTGTCCACACACTGCATGCTGGTCACTCACGGCATGCTGGCCACTCACTGCATGCTGGTCACTCACTGCTGGCTGGCCCTTCACTGAATGCTGGCCACTCACTGCATGCTGGCCACTCACTACTTGCTGGCCACTCACTACATGCTGGCCACTCACTGCATGCTGGTCACTCAATACGTGATGGTCACTCACTACATGCTGGCCACTTGCTACATGCTGGCGACTCACTACACGCTGGCCCCTCACTTAATGCTAGCCACTCATTGCATGCTGGCCACTCACTACATGCTTGCCATTTACTGCATTCTGCCAACTCATTGCATGCTGGCCACTCACTACATGCTGGCCACACACTGCATGCTGGCCACTCACTGCATGCTGACCACTCACTGCATGCTGGCCACTCACTGCATTCTGGCCACACACTGCATGCTGGCCACTCACTGCATGCTGGCCACTCACTGCATTCTGGCCACACACTGCATGCTGGCCACTCACTGCATGCTGGCCACTCACTGGAAGCAGGTCACTCAATGCCAGCTGTCCACTCTAGATGCTGGCCACTCACTGGAAGCAGGTCACTCAATGCCAGCTGTCCACTCTAGATGCTGGCCACTCACTGCATAATGGCTACTCACTACATGCTAGCCACTCACTGCATGCTGGCCACTCACTGCATTCTGTCCACTCATTGCATGCTGGCCGCTCACTACATGCTGGTCACTCACTGCATGCTGGCCACTCACTGCATGCAGGCAAGTCACTACATGCTGGCCACACACTGCATGCTGGCCACTCACTGCATGCTGGCCACTCACTACATGCTGGCCACTCACTGCATGGTGGCCACTCACTGCATGCAGGCCACTCACTGCATGCTGGCCACTCACTGAATGCTGGCCACTCACTGCATGATGGCCACACACTGCATGCTGGCCAGTCACTGCATGCTGTCCACACACTGCATGCTGGCCACTCACTGCATGCTGGCCACTCACTGCATGATGGCCACACACTGCATGCTGGCCACTCACTGCATGCTGTCCACACACTGCATGCTGGACACTCACTGCATGCTGGCCACTCACTGCATGATGGCCACACACTGCATGCTGGCCACTCACTGCATGCTGTCCACACACTGCATGCTGGCCACTCACTGAATGCTGGCAACTCATTGCATGATGGCCACACACTGCATGCTGGCCACTCACTGCATGCTGTCCACACACTGCATGCTGGTCACTCACTGCATGCTGGCCACTCACAGCATGCTGTCCACACACTGCATGCTGGTCACTCACTGCATGCTGGTCACTCACTGCTGGCTGGCCCTTCACTGAATGCTGGCCACTCACTGCATGCTGGCCACTCACTGCATGCTGTCCACACACTGCATGCTGGTCACTCACTGCATGCTGGTCACTCACTGCATGCTGGCCACTCACTGCATGCTGGTCACTCACTGCTGGCTGGCCCTTCACTGAATGCTGGCCACTCACTGCATGCTGGCCACTCACTGCATGCTGGACACTCATTGCATGCTGGCCACTCACTGCATGCTGGCCACTCACTGCATGCTGGCCACTCACTGCATGCTGGTCACTCACTGCATGCTGGCCACTCACTGCATGCTGTCCACACACTGCATGCTGGTCACTCACTGCATGCTGGCCACTCACTGCATGCTGTCCACACACTGCATGCTGGACACTCACTGCATGCTGGCCACTCACTGCATGCTGTCCACACACTGCATGCTGGTCACTCACGGCATGCTGGCCACTCACTGCATGCTGGTCACTCACTGCTGGCTGGCCCTTCACTGAATGCTGGCCACTCACTGCATGCTGGCCACTCTCTGCATGCTGGCCACTCACTGCATTCTGGCCACACACTGCATGCTGACCACTCACTGCTGGCTGGCCACTCACTACATGCTGGCCACTCACTACATGCTGGCCACTCACTACATGCTGGCCAGTCACTGCAAGCAGGTCACTCAATGCCAGCTGACCACTCTAGATGCTGGCCACTCACTGCATAATGGCCACTCTATACCTGCTGACCACTCACTGCAAGCAGGTCACTCAATGCCAGCTGACCACTATAGATGCTGGCCACTCACTGCATAATGGCTACTCACTACATGCTAGCCACTCACTGCTCGCTGGCTACTTACTAAATGCTGGCCACTCACTGCATGCTGGCCACTCACTGCATTCTGCCCACTCATTGCATGCTGGCCGCTCACTACATGCTGGTCACTCACTGCATGCTGGCCACTCACTACATGCTGGCCACTCACTGCATGCTGGCCACTCACTACATGCTGGCCACTCACTGCATGCTGGCCACTCACTACATGCTGGTCACTCACTACATGCTGGTCACAAACTACATGCTAGCCATTCACTGCATGCTGGCCACTCACTACATGCTGGCCACTCACTGCATGCTGGCCACTCTCTACATGCTGGCCACTCAATGCATGCTGGCCACTCACTACATGCTGGCCACTCACTGCATGCTGGCCACTTACAACAACCTGTCCTCATATTACCGACCCCAACATAAAATTCCTTACCATCCAATCCAAGCAGTGAGAGGTTGAAATATTTGTTAATGGTTCTGACTCCGTCTGCCTTTGTTTTAAGCCCATCAGGCAATAACTGCACTAGACACTAGAGCAGCCAGGCCGTCCTAGACGAACGGTGTGTCCTTCGAGAGACGGTCCACGTGACAGCGTATAATTAACCGTCTCTTTGATGTGCTGAGGTCTTGCTCCTGTGCAACTGCTACTGAAGCACGACTGAGCAGCTTCGACACCTCTCTCGTCTCCTTTTAAAGGGTATATTTTGAGAAACGATCCCAATAGTTTAGGTGGTTGAGGGCTACGCGTATCGTATATGTTCTCTGTACTCCCGATATTTCAGTACTCTCTCCTGCTATGAAGATGAAAGTGAATATTGAGCAGTACTCAAGGCGTGACACCACCAATGATTTGAATAGTATTAGCTTTGTGATAGGATCCCTGGACTTGAAGGTTCTCGTATTCCATCCTACTGCAGGCGACATCCTGAGGACTACTGCAGGCGACATCCTGAGGACTACTACAGGCAACATCCTGAGGACTACTGCAGGCGACATCCTGAGGACTACTGCAGGCAACATCCTGAGGACTACTACAGGCAACATCCTGAGGGCTACTGCAGGCAACATCCTGAGGACTACTACAGGCGACATCCTGAGGGCTACTGCAGGCAACATCCTGAGGACTACTACAGGCAACATCCTGAGGACTACTACAGGCAACATCCTGAGGGCTACTGCAGGCAACATCCTGAGGACTACTACAGGCGACATCCTGAGGACTACTGCAGGCGAGATCCTGAGGACTACTGCAGGCGAGATCCTGAGGACTACGGCAGGCGACATCCTGAGGACTACTGCAGGCGACATCCTGAGGACTACTGCAGGCGACATCCTGAGGACTACTGCAGGCGACATCCTGAGGGCTACTGCAGGCGACATCCTGAGGACTACTGCAGGCGACATCCTGAGGACTACTGCAGGCGACATCCTGAGGACTACTGCAGGCGACATCCTGAGGACTACTGCAGGCGACATCCTGAGGGCTACTGCAGGCGACATCCTGTGGTCTGCTTCAGGACATGAGACTACTGCAGGCGACATCTTAAGAGCTTATTTTTGAGGGCAGACAGTTACTGTGTTAGACATGCTCAGGGCTACTGTGTTAGACATGCTCAGGGCTACTGTGTTAGACATGCTCAGGGCTACTGTGTTAGACATGCTCAGGGCTACTGTGTTAGACATGCTCAGGGCTACTGTGTTAGACATGCTCAGGGCTACTGTGTTAGACATGCTCAGGGCTACTGTGTTAGACATGCTCAGGGCTACTGTGTTAGACATGCTCAGGGCTACTGTGTTAGACATGCTCAGGGCTACTGTGTTAGACATGCTCAGTGTATCTACTAAAATATGCCGTGTACCATTGCTATAACCCTGACTACCCTTAAAAGATAATATGGTAATCATTCACTGTACTTTGTGATCGTCTCACTGACCACTGAATAATTCTCTTTCTCTCTTCACTCAATACCCCAGCTTAACACTGTTACCGTCCAGTATGACCCCTCACTGGACGGCCACGAATATAAACTGAATATTAAATGAGGACATAACAAGGATAGTGGTTATTAATTTATTACCTTGACACGCTGCCACCACCTTCCATATAAAAATGAATGTGTCTATAATTATTGGTCCCCAGGAAGGAAGGGACTCGATAATCAGGGAACTCAACGGACAAGTGATTGAATTTGAATGGATTAATACTTTAGTCTTACTGAACTGAACGAGAGATTCTCGATTGACTTTATTATTCATAAGATGGAGAAACACAGGGGAATTTCTAGCACAGCACATGAAAATCACCAGGATGAATAACACAGTCAATAATCAAAGGAGACAGATAACTCACCAAAATGACATTAACATTATTTTATTATTGAAACTGTATATTTAAAACACAATTGAAATATTGCCTACTCTGAATAACACCTACAACATGCAATGGATAGTAATTACTAATATACAAGGACATTGGAGCACACTACCTTCAATACTGCAGCTTGCCAAATGATGTTGAATGGCTGTCCGCAGGTCAGTTGACCTGCACCCAATCTGAACTCCCCAGACACACTGACTGTTCTTTATAAAAAAAAAAACCCTTAACAGTGGAACAGGCTCCACCCCCTAGTTCCTAGGCCCAAATTAACTCCGCCTATCCCAAGTGTATGGCCAATGGATTTAAACATAACTGGGTGAGCTAGAAATTGGCCAATGGCATGGGCAGGCACTATCCTGAGAAGGCCCCGCCTTCCCAGGAATACATGACTTTAACCAATCCGGAGCAGGCTTGACCATAAGGGTCAGTTTCTCTTGATAGAAACTCCAAAAACTGTGAAGGCACCAACGACTTTCTTGAGGTCCTGCTGGCTGAGCACCCACGTGTAACTTGAGCTCACAAATTTATTGGCCTTGGAGTACTGTTCTCAAATTTGTCACTGACCGTAGGGCAGGAAGGCGAGGGGAGCAAGTGGCTCAAGCTGTTTATGACCCCGAGGGTTACCCGTGACGAAAGATGGGAATGGCCCAAGGAGGGAAGGCAAGTGAGAGACGGGAAGGGGAAGGTGAAAGGGGAAAGGGGGAAGGGGAAAGGGGGAAGGGGGAAGGGCTATGGTGTGCCTACACCATTACAACTCCCCCTCTTCGGGAATTAAGAAATTTGTGTGTAAAGAAGTTTAAGGCACAAAATTCTTATCCAGAACCCTGCCCTATCATAAACATTACTCCAAAACAACATTTACTCAACAAAAATGACCCATTGCCTCAAAACAACAGAAATAATAATCTAATCCTAACTAATAATGGCAAAACAAATAAAAATAAATAATGTTTTCCTCCAAAACAAAATAATGGCACCCCCAAAGGTGTGCCCCATCATGTATACAAACAAAACAAACACCGCAATAATACATAAAGCATAAGGACAGAGACCGTCTCTAATCCTGGCTGTCCACTTGGATGCAGCCCTGTACCTTTCCAACTACCTGGAAGACAAAACATCCTATACCTGTGGGCTACTGTGTTAGATATGCTCAGGGCTACTGTGTTAGATATGCTCAGGGCTACTGTGTTAGATATGCTCAGGGCTACTGTGTTATATATGCTCAGGGCTACTGTGTTAGATATGCTCAGGGCTACTGTGTTAGACATGCTCAGGGCTACTGTGTTAGACATGACCAGGGCTACTGTGTTAGACATGCTCAGGGCTACTGTGTTAGACAAGACCAGGGCTACTGTGTTAGATATGCTCAGGGCTACTGTGTTAGATATGCTCAGGGCTACTGTGTTAGATATGCTCAGGGCTACTGTGTTAGATATGCTCAGGGCTACTGTGTTAGATATGCTCAGGGCTACTGTGTTAGACATGACCAGAGCTACTGTGTTAGATATGCTCAGGGCTACTGTGTTAGACATGCTCAGGGCTACTGTGTTAGACAAGACCAGGGCTACTGTGTTAGATATGCTCAGGGCTACTGTGTTAGATATGCTCAGGGCTACTGTGTTAGATATGCTCAGGGCTACTGTGTTAGATATGCTCAGGGCTACTGTGTTAGATATGCTCAGGGCTACTGTGTTAGACATGACCAGGGCTACTGTGTTAGATATGCTCAGGGCTACTGTGTTAGACATGCTCAGGGCTACTGTGTTAGACATGACCAGGGCTACTGTGTTAGACATGCTCAGGGCTACTGTGTTAGACAAGACCAGGGCTACTGTGTTAGATATGCTCAGGGCTACTGTGTTAGATATGCTCAGGGCTACTGTGTTAGATATGCTCAGGGCTACTGTGTTAGATATGCTCAGGGCTACTGTGTTAGACATGCTCAGGGCTACTGTGTTAGACATGCTCAGGGCTACTGTGTTAGACATGCTCAGGGCTACTGTGTTACACATGCTCAGGGCTACTGTGTTAGACAAGACCAGGGCTACTGTGTTAGACAAGACCAGGGCTACTGTGTTAGACATGCTCAGGGCTACTGTGTTAGACATGCTCAGGGCTACTGTGTTAGACATGCTCAGGGCTACTGTGTTAGACAAGACCAGGGCTACTGGCTTAGACAAGACCAGGGCTACTATGTTAGACATGACCAGGGCTACTGTGTTAGACATGCTCAGGGCTACTGTGTTAGACATGCTCAGGGCTACTGTGTTAGACAAGACCAGGGCTACTGTGTTAGATAAGACCCGGTCTACTGTGTTAGACATGCTCAAGGCTACTGTGTTAGACATGCTCAGGGCTACTGTGTTAGATATGCTCAGGGCTACTGTGTTAGACATGCTCAGGGCTACTGTGTTAGATATGACCAGGGCTACTGTGTTAGACATGACCAGGGCTACTGTGTTAGACATGCTCAGGGCTACTGTGTTAGACATGGTCAGGGCTACTGTGTTTGACAAGACCAGGGCTACTGTGTTAGATATGCTCAGGGCTACTGTGTTAGATATGCTCAGGGCTACTGTGTTAGATATGCTCAGGGCTACTGTGTTAGACATGCTCAGGGCTACTGTGTTAGACATGCTCAGGGCTACTGTGTTAGACATGCTCAGGGCTACTGTGTTAGATATGCTCAGGGCTACTGTGTTAGACATGCTCAGGGCTACTGTGTTAGATATGCTCAGGGCTACTGTGTTAGACATGCTCAGGGCTACTGTGTTAGACAAGACCAGGGCTACTGTGTTAGACATGCTCAGGGCTACTGTGTTAGATATGCTCAGGGCTACTGTGTTAGACATGCTCAGGGCTACTGTGTTAGACAAGAGTAGGGCTACTGTGTTAGATATGCTCAGGGCTACTGTGTTAGACATGCTCAGGGCTACTGTGTTAGACATGCTCAGGGCTACTGTGTTAGATATGCTTAGGGCTACTGTGTTAGACATGCTCAGGGCTACTGTGTTAGACATGCTCAGAGCTACTGTGTTAGACATGCTCAGGGCTACTGTGTTAGACATGACCAGGGCTACTGTGTTAGACATGACCAGGGCTACTGTGTTAGACATGCTCAGGGCTACTGTGTTAGATATGCTCAGGGCTACTGTGTTAGACATGCTCAGGGCTACTGTGTTAGACAAGACCAGGGCTACTGTGTTAGACATGCTCAGGACTATTGTGTTAGACATGCTCAGGGCTACTGTGTTAGACATGCTCAGGGCTACTGTGTTAGACAGTCAGGGGACTACTGAGAAAGACAGTCAGAGGACTACTGAGGAAGATAGTCAGGGGACTACTGAGGAAGACAGTCAGAGACTACTGAGGAAGACAGTCAAAGGACCACTGAGGAAGACAGTCTACTGAGGAAGACAGTCAGAGACTACTGAGGAAGACAGTCAGGGAACTACTGAGGAAGACAGTCAAAGGACTACTGAGGAAGACAGTCTACTGAGGAAGACAGTCAGAGACTACTGAGGAAGACAGTCAGAGGACTACTGAGGAAGACAGTCAGAGACTACTGAGGAAGACAGTCAGAGACTACTGAGGAAGACAGTCAGAGACTACTGAGGAAGACAGTCAAAGGACTACTGAGGAAGACAGTCTACTGAGGAAGACAGTCAGAGACTACTGAGGAAGACAGTCAGAGGACTACTGAGGAAGACAGTCAGAGACTACTGAGGAAGACAGTCAGGGGACTACTGAGGAAGACAGTCAAAGGACTACTGAGGAAGACAGTCTACTGAGGAAGACAGTCAAAGGACTACTGAGGAAGACAGTCTACTGAGGAAGACAGTCAGAGACTACTGAGGAAGACTGTCAGAGGACTACTGAGGAAGACAGTCAGAGACTACTGAGGAAGACAGTCAAAGGACTACTGAGGAAGACAGTCAAAGGACAACTGAGGAAGACAGTCAGAGGGCTACTGAGGAAGACAGTCAGAGACTACTGAGGAAGACAGTCTACTGAGGAAGACAGTCAGAGACTACTGAGGAAGACAGTCAGAGGGCTACTGAGGAAGACAGCCAGAGGGCTACTGAGGAAGACAGTCAGAGACTACTGAGGAAGACAGTCGGAGGGCTACTGAGGAAGACAGTCAGAGACTACTGAGGAAGACAGTCAGAGGGCTACTGAGGAAGACAGTCAGAGGGCTACTGAGGAAGACAGTCAGAGACTACTGAGGAAGACAGTCTACTGAGGAAGACAGTCAGAGCAAGACTACTGAGGAAGACAGTCAGAGGGCAACTGAGGAAGACAGTCAGAGGGCTACTGAGGAAGACAGTCAGAGACTACTGAGGAAGACAGTCGGAGGGCTACTGAGGAAGACAGTCAATAACTACTGAGGAAGACAGTCAGAGGGCTACTGATGAAGACAGTCAGAGGGCTACTGAGGAAGACAGTCAGAGGGCTACTGAGGAAGACAGTCAGAGGGCTACTGAGGAAGACAGTCAGAGGGCTACTGAGGAAGACAGTCAGAGGGCTACTGAGGAAGACAGAGGGCTACTGAGGAAGACAGTCAGAGGGCTACTGAGGAAGACAGTCAGAGACTACTGAGGAAGACAGTCAGAGGGCTACTGAGGAAGACAGTCAGAGACTACTGAGGAAGACAGTCAGAGACTACTGAGGAAGACAGTCAGAGGGCTACTGAGGAAGACAGTCAGAGACTACTGAGGAAGACAGTCAGAGACTACTGAGGAAGACAGTCAGAGACTACTGAGGAAGACAGTCAGAGGGCTACTGAGGAAGACAGTCAGAGACTACTGAGGAAGACAGTCAGAGGGCTACTGAGGAAGACAGTCAGAGACTACTGAGGAAGACAGTCAGAGGGCTACTGAGGAAGACAGTCAGAGACTACTGAGGAAGACAGTCAGAGGGCTACTGAGGAAGACAGTCAGAGACTACTGAGGAAGACAGTCAGAGACTACTGAGGAAGACAGTCAGAGACTACTGAGGAAGACAGTCAGAGGACTACTGAGGAAGACAGTCAGAGGGCTACTGAGGAAGACAGTCAGAGGGCTACTGAGGAAGACAGTCAGAGGGCTACTGAGGAAGACAGTCAGAGGGCTACTGAGGAAGACAGTCAGAGGGCTACTGAGGAAGACAGTCAGAGGACTACTCAGGAAGACAGTCAGAGGGCTACTGAGGAAGACAGTCAGAGGACTACTGAGGAAGACAGTCAGAGGACTACTGAGGAAGACAGTCAGAGGACTACTGAGGAAGACAGTCAGAGACTACTGAGGAAGACAGTCAGAGGGCTATACTGAGGAAGACAGTCAGAGGACTACTGAGGAAGACAGTCAGAGGGCTACTGAGAAGACAGTCAGAGGGCTACTGAGGAAGACAGTCAGAGGACTACTGAGGAAACAGTCAGAGGGCTACTGAGGAAGACAGTCAGAGGACTACTGAGGAAGACGTCAGAGGACTACTGAGGAAGACAGTCAGAGGGCTACTGAGGAAGACAGTCAGAGGACTACTGAGGAAGACAGTCAGAGACTACTGAGGAAGACAGTCAGAGGGCTACTGAGGAAGACAGTCAGAGACTACTGAGGAAGACAGTCAGAGGGCTACTGAGGAAGACAGTCAAAGGACTACTGAGGAAGACAGTCAGAGACTACTGAGGAAGACAGTCAGAGGGCTACTGAGGACTTAAGGCATCATGTGGCGTCAGTATGAATCCTGCACACCAAGTAAGCTTCAGCGTACCTGACTTATTACTATTATACAATGGGAAATTATACCGGTAATTAGTTTATAAGCTAATTAGACTTGCAAGTCATTGAAAAAGATAATTTCCCATACTATAACTTTTAACTGCGATCTTTAATCAATATTATGAGCCCCAAAGTGTCATTTAAGAGAACTTGCTATATAATTAAAAGTCCTATTTTGCTCTAAATAAAAGTTTTAACAAATACTTGTATGGCATAATACAATTATAAATGCTTTCGTTATTATCACCGCTTTCATTTAATTATTTTAAGATTCAACATGTAACAATTTTAACAAACTTCATTATCTCCAATATTAATGTTAATAATGGTGTTGCTTTGTTATTGTTTAATGTTTTATGTCATGTACAGAGTAGAACAATCATTCGCCAAGGCCACACTAGCAGCATAGTGGTTGACGACAGTGACTGTGGCCACACTAGCAGCATAGTGGTTGACTACAGTGACTGTGGCCACACTAGCAGCATAGTGGTTGACTACAGTGAATGTGGCCACACTAGCAGCATAGTGGTTGACTACAGTGACTGGCCACACTAGCTGCATAGTGGTTGACTACAGTGACTGTGGCCACACTAGCAGCATAGTGGTTGACTACAGTGACTGTGGCCACACTAGCAGCATAGTGGTTGACTACAGTGACTGTGGCCACACTAGCAGCATAGTGGTTGACTACAGTGACTGTGGCCACACTAGCAGCATAGTGGTTGACTACAGTGACTGTGGCCACACTAGCAGCATAGTGGTTGACTACAGTGACTGTGGCCACACTAGCAGCATAGTGTTGACTAGAGTGACTGTGGCCACACTAGCAGCATAGTGGTTGACTACAGTGACTGTGGCCACACTAGCAGCATAGTGGTTGACTACAGTGACTGTGGCCACACTAGCAGCATAGTGGTTGACTACATTGACTGTGGCCACACTAGCAGCATAGTGGTTGACTACAGTGACTGTGGCCACACTAGCAGCATAGTGGTTGACTACAGTGACTGTGGCCACACTAGCTGCATAATGGTTGACTACAGTGACTGTGGCCACACTAGCAGCATAGTGGTTGACTACAGTGACTGTGGCCACACTAGCAGCATAGTGGTTGACTACAGTGACTGTGGCCACACTAGCAGCATAGTGGTTGACTACAGTGACTGTGGCCACACTAGCAGCATAGTGGTTGACTACAGTGACTGTGGCCACACTATCAGCATAGTGGTTGACTACAGTGACTGTGGCCACACTAGCAGCATAGTGGTTGACTACAGTGACTGTGGCCACACTAGCAGCATAGTGGTTGACTACAGTGACTGTGGCCACACTAGCAGCATAGTGGTTGACTACAGTGACTGTGGCCACACTAGCAGCATAGTGGTTGACTACAGTGACTGTGGCCACACTAGCAGCATAGTGGTTGACTACAGTGACTGTGGCCACACTAGCAGCATAGTGGTTGACTACAGTGACTGTGGCCACACTAGCAGCATAGTGGTTGACTACAGTGACTGTGGCCACACTAGCAGCATAGTGGTTGACTACAGTGACTGTGGCCACACTAGCAGCATAGTGGTTGACTACAGTGACTGTGGCCACACTAGCAGCATAGTGGTTGACTACAGTGACTGTGGCCACACTAGCAGCATAGTGGTTGACTACAGTGACTGTGGCCACACTAGCAGCATAGTGGTTGACTACAGTGACTGTGGCCACACTAGCAGCATAGTGGTTGACTACAGTGACTGTGGCCACACTAGCAGCATAGTGGTTGACTAGAGTGACTGTGGCCACACTAGCTGCATAGTGGTTGACTACAGTGACTGTGGCCACACTAGCAGCATAGTGGTTGACTACAGTGACTGTGGCCACACTAGCAGCATAGTGGTTGACTACAGTGACTGTGGGCACACTAGCAGCATAGTGGTTGACTACAGTGACTGTGGCCACACTAGCAGCATAGTGGTTGACTACAGTGACTGTGGCAACACTAGCAGCATAGTGGTTGACTACAGTGACTGTGGCCACACTAGCAGCATAGTGGTTGACTACAGTGACTGTGGCCACACTAGCAGCATAGTGGTTGACTACAGTGACTGTGGCCATACTAGCAGCATAGTGGTTGACTACAGTGACTGTGGCCACACTAGCAGCATAGTGGTTGACTACAGTGACTGTGGCCACACTAGCAGCATAGTGGTTGACTACAGTGACTGTGGCCACACTAGCAGCATAGTGGTTGACTACAGTGACTGTGGCAACACTAGCAGCATAGTGGAAGCGTACAGTGACTGAGTACTGAGACACAGCCAGATACGCTGACCACACAGTGTATGAGTGAGGGAGAGAAGCCAGCTACACTGACCACACAGTGTATGAGTGAGGGAGAGAAGCCAGCTACACTGACCACACAGTGTATGAGTGAGGGAGAGAAGCCAGATACACTGACCACACAGTGTAGGAATGAGGGAGAGAAGCCAGCTACACTGACCACACTGTGTAGGAGTGAGGGAGAGAAGCCAGCTACACTGACCAAACAGTGTAGGAGTGAGGGAGAGAAGCCAGATACACTGACCACACAGTGTAGGAATGAGGGAGAGAAGCCAGCTACACTGACCACACTGTGTAGGAGTGAGGGAGAGAAGCCAGCTACACTGACCACACAGTGTAGGAGTGAGGGAGACAAGCCAGATACACTGACTACACAGTGTAGGAGTGAGGGAGAGAATCTAGCTACACTGACCACACAGTGTAGGAGTGAGGGAGACAAGCCAGATACACTGACCACACTGTGTTGGAGTGAGGGAGATAAGCCAGCTACACTGACCACACTGTGTAGGAGTGAGGGAGAGAAGCCAGCTACACTGACCACACAGTGAAGGAGTGTGTGAGAGAAGCCAGCCAGCTACACTGGACACACAGTGTAGGAGTGTGTGAGAGAAGCCAGCCAGCTACACTGGACACGCAGTGTAGGAGTGAGGGAGAGAAGCCAGCCAGCTACACTGGACACACAGTGTAGGAGTGAGGGAGAGAAGCCAGCCAGCTACACTGGACACACAGTGTAGGAGTGAGGGAGAGAAGCCAGCCAGCTACACTGGACACACAGTGTAGGAGTGAGGGAGAGAAGCCAGCCAGCTACACTGGACACACAGTGTAGGAGTGAGGGAGAGAAGCCAGCCAGCTACACTGGACACACAGTGTAGGAGTGAGGGAGAGAAGCCAGCTACACTGACCACACAGTGAGGAGTGTGTGAGAGAAGCCAGCCAGCTACACTGGACACACAGTGTAGGAGTGAGGGAGAGAAGCCAGCTACACTGACCACACAGTGAAGGAGTGTGTGAGAGAAGCCAGCCAGCTACACTGGACACACAGTGTAGGAGTGAGGGAGAGAAGCCAGCCAGCTACACTGGACACACAGTGTAGGAGTGAGGGAGAGAAGCCAGCCAGCTACACTGGACACACAGTGTAGGAGTGAGGGAGAGAAGCCAGCCAGCTACACTGGACACACAGTGTAGGAGTGAGGGAGAGAAGCCAGCCAGCTACACTGGACACACAGTGTAGGAGTGAGGGAGAGAAGCCAGCCAGCTACACTGGACACACAGTGTAGGAGTGAGGGAGAGAAGCCAGCCAGCTACACTGGACACACAGTGTAGGAGAACTTCCTACCCATCTTCAGGGGCCGTATTAGCAAGAGGAGTAACAGCCAACCAAAACACGAACAGCCAGTCATAGGCGGAGCCCAGGAGCTTAAGCGTAAGTACATATACAGGAGTAAATACGAGCAATTTCATTATTACAGATATTTACTATAACTTGTAATTAACGTGCATGCAAATATCGTAGCTTTATTAGGAAGCTTCAATATATATGTAAATTGTAAACAATAGAGCCGTAGAGGGCCGCAGGTTAACCCTCCGCCAGGCTCTGGAGTCAATACTAACATAAAGATGACAAATTCTACAATTAATAATTATTTGTGGTGTAGCTGTGTTAATGTGAGGCCCCTAGTGCTGCTTTCTCCAGCACTAATTTGTTTACAGTTATATGTACTCGGGGAGGTATACCGGGTCTCTCTTCGCCCTTCTCCACTCCTACATTCTCCAAATCTCCCCATCTCTCCTCCCTTATCCCGCCTCTCTTTATATCTCCCTTCTCCTCCCCTCAACAATTCTGTTCCCTAAGATGCTCCCTCTCCTCATCTCATCTCTCTCTAATCTTCCCTCTTTCTCAACCTCTCCACCTTTCTCTCCATCATCCTTCTCTCCCCTCCCTGTCACACCTCTCCCACCCCCCTCTGCACCCACTCTCCCCCTGACTGTTATCTCTTTCTCTCCCTCTCCTCTTCTCCCCAATCCACCTGTCTTCCCTCTCCCCCCTCTCATTCCATCTCTTGAAACATCTCCTTCTCCCCCTTTCACAATCTTTCTCTTTCTCTCTCACTCACCGTTCGATCACTCACCGATCAATACCGATCTCACGGTCCTCGTAAAGTACTCTAGGGACTCCGCCAACCGCATTTAACATATTATGTGTGGTGCTAATATATGACTAGAAATCCTTTTACTGGGTCTAATTGAACCCAACACTGACCATAGTATGTCCGTCCAGTACCTCAGACCCTTCACCCTGCAAAGTTGGGTGAGGCTCTACCTCATGCGTCTGACCTCCATAACATAGACAAATTTCGTCTTTTTTCAAGGGGATTGTATAGTGTGAGGAGAGTTTTTCATGAGCAAGTTATCAGTCTTCTTGCTCTTATAGGATATATTAGGTCAATCTTCTGGTGTGGTGTCAGTAGGGGTCACATTTCTATCAGTAATGATTTTCAGGTCCCTCTTTTCCGTTTTGTGAGGTCAAAATTTTAATATATTGAGAGTATATACAAATTTTTGAACATAAAATTTCAATGTAAATCTTGTTTTATAAGAACAGCACTATGGTGACGTCTGCCTCCATCACTGTGCGTCACGAACTCCCCCGTAACCGGCTTCTTTTAAGACTACGATCCCACTCAAGCTCAGAGATCCCCTAAACTTGGTGGAAATGTTGTGTAATGTTTAATTATTTACCACCACTACTATATATACTCTACTACCAGAAGTCATCCAGAGCATCACTAGCCCACACGCTTGCTGCAGTAATGGTGACGTCTTCAAGTGCCCCCCTTCCTCCCTAGCGTACTCGCTAGTATGCTCCAACAGTGAAGTCTTCCAGCGCCCAACTAGCCCCCCCTGGCTAGCACGCTCCAACAGTGAAGTCTTCCAGCGCCCAACTAGCCCCCCCCTGGCTAGCACACTCCAACAGTGAAGTCTTCCAGCGCCCAACTAGCCCCCCTGGCTAGCACACTCCAACAGTGAAGTCTTCCAGCGCCCAACTAGCCCCCCTGGCTAGCACACTCCAACAGTGAAGTCTTCCAGCGCCCAACTAGCCCCCCCCTGGCTAGCACACTCCAACAGTGAAGTCTTCCAGCGCCCAACTAGCCCCCCTGGCTAGCACACTCCAACAGTGAAGTCTTCCAGCGCCCAACTAGCCCCCCTGGCTAGCACACTCCAACAGTGAAGTCTTCCAGCGCCCAACTAGCCCCCCCTGGCTAGCACACTCCAACAGTGAAGTCTTCCAGCGCCCAACTAGCCCCCCTGGCTAGCACACTCCAACAGTGAAGTCTTCCAGTGCCCAACTAGCCCCCCTGGCTAGCACACTCCAACAGTGAAGGCCTCAGTGCTCCTCTAGCCTTGAGGACGTCTCATGATCAACCAAAGAACTTGTTCCCTGCCTCTGCTTCACTGCCGTCTACCGCCGGTCATCAGTACCTCGGCACTTCAGACTACAAGACGGGAAACTGATATTAATGGGAGGGTCAACTGTCATAGTT
>WNGS01078705.1:0-10151 GCA_020271785.1 Procambarus virginalis | reverse complement strand
CAAGGTCCTTTCTTCTTTGATTTGCTGCAAGGTAATGTTGTTGATTTAATAGTTTGTGATGTGCATTGTTATGCCCTACATGCAAGGTCTGGCATTTTTTATTATTAAAAGTATTTGCCAGTCTTCCGATCATGTGTGGACTTCACAGCAACACCCCCCCCACACCCCCAGCAGTCGCTACATCCCCTCCCCGCTCCAAACACACCATTCTCAACCACCTCAGTCATGCCCAAACACACACACAGGATACTGGAAGACAAAAGAGTTAGGGGAGACATGATCACTACCTGTACAATTCTGAAAGGAATTGCAGGTAAATAAAGACAAATTAATTATCACGGTGGAACGCGAACATGGGGACACAGGACACACTTTACATTAAGAAATGTAAAGTACCAGTAGCGCGAACGCTCAGGATAATATGGAGAAAGAGCCTAGATACAGGGTAGATACCAGCTGCACTTAAATCAACAGATATAGTTCCTCTGCACAAGGGGTGGGGGGGGGGGCAGTAAAGCCTTGGCAAAAAATTATAGACCAGTTGCACTAACATCACACATAATAAAAAAAATTGAAAGAATGATTAGGAATCAAATCTCTAGTTTTATGGAGAATAATGACTACACAATCCAGGACAACATGGATTTAGAACGGGAAGATCTTGTCTATCACAGTTACTCAACCACTATGACAAATCACAGAAGCTCTAGAAGAAAAGCAAAATGCAAATGTAGTATATCTTGAGGTTATCTTGAGATGATTTTGGGGATTTTTAATGTCCCCGAGGCCCGTCCTCGACCAGCCTCAACCCACAGAAAGCAGCCCGTGACAGCTGACTAACACCCAGGTACCTATTACTGCTAGTAACAGGGGCATAGGGTGAAAGAAACCCTGCCCAGTAACGCACAGACTTTGCAAAGGCATTCGACAAATGTGACCATGGAGTGATAGCACACAAAGTGAGGTCAATGGAATAACTGGTAAGTAGACGTTGGATACTCAATTTCCTGTCGAACAGAACACGGAGTACCAGTCAATCAAATAAATCGAGTCCAAGCGCAATTATTAAAATCTCTGTACCTCAAGGTACAGTTCTTTCACACACTGCTTCTTTTTGGTGCCCTGCCACCACTAAGCTACATACGTAAATACACAGATTTACGTATGCCCGAACACTTTATGTAGGGCATACGTAAATCTGTGTATTTATGTATATACGTATGTAGCTTAGCCTAGCATTTAAAAAGCACTACAATCACCTTCTGTGGTTGATTGTTCAATAAATCCCCTGAACTGTATGTTTGACAAATCTCTAACCCTGTCCATGGAGGACAGAAAGAAAATGTATATATGCTGGTTAGCATTGTTAATGTGTGGCCACGTCTGTGGTAGAAAATAATAATAATAATAATAATATATATAATAATATAATAATATCAATAATAATAAAAATAACACCGCTTTTCCTTATTCTCATATCAGATATAGACAAAAAATACAAGTCACAGCTTCGTGTCATCCTTTGCAGATGATACAAAATCAGTATGAAAATTACCTCTGCTGAAGACATTGAAAAACTTCAAGCAGATATCAACAAGTTTTCGATTGGGCAGCAGAAAATAACATGATGTTTAACAGTGATAAATTCCAGGTACTCAGGTACGGTAAAAATGAGATCTGAAACATAATACAGGTAAAAAACACAATCGAATCTGCCCACAGTAGGAAAGAGCATGTCAAGGATTGAGAATAATGATGTCCGACAACCTACGTTTAGGAAACATAACAAAGCAACTATTGCGGCAGCCAGACAAATGATAGGATGGATTACAGAACTTTCAAGTCCAGAAGTCCAGGGATCCCATGACAATAGTTGTACTCGTCAGTCACTTGTGCTGTCCCATCTTGAGTATTGCTCAGTACTCACTTCCCCTTTCAGAGCAGGAGAGATTGCTGAAATAGAGGGAATACAGAGAACATACACGGCACACATAGACGCGATAAAGCACCTAATTATTGGGATCGTCTCAAAGCTCTCCAAATGTACCCACAAGAAAGGAGACGAGAGATACCAAATAATATACACATGGAAAATACTGGAGGCCAGGTCCCAAATCTAGACAGTAAAATAACAACGTACTGGAGCGAACGATATGGAAGAAAATGCAAAATAGACCAGTGAAGAGCAGAGGTGCCATAGGCACAATCAAAAACACTGTATAAACATCAGAGGTCCGCGGTTATTCAACGTCCTCCGCGACTATAAGAATATTGCCGGAACAACCGTGGACATCTTCAGAGAATAACTAGTCCTGTTTTCTATAAAGCGTGCCGGACCAATCGGGTTGTGGTGGGTATGTGGGCCTGCGGCCGCTCCAAGCAACAGCCTGCTGGACCAAGCTCTAACAGTCAAGCCTGGCCTCAGGCCGGGCTTGAGGAGTAGAAGAACTCCCAGAACCCCATCAAGCAGGTGGAAACTGAGTACCCAAATGAGCCACAGGGACGTTAGAACGAACATTTTCAGGCGTCGGAGTAGTTAACCAGATGGAATGCATTAGGCAGTGATGTGGTGGAGGCTGACTCCATACACAGTTTCAAATGTAGATATGATAGAGCCCAGTAGGCTCAGGAATCTGTACACAAAATTGACTGGCATTTGAGAGGCGAGACCAAAGAGCCGAAGCTCAACATCCCAAACACACCTAGGAGTCCCCTCCCCACTCCACCAACACACACACACACACACACACCCACACACACACACACACACCCCACACACACACCACACACACCCACACACACACACACACACACTGGTATGCCACTAGACTAGTCCCAGACTAAGAGGCATGAGTTACGAGGAAGGCTGCGGAAATGCACCCTACGACACTGGAAGACAGAAGAGTAAGGGGAGACATGATCACAACCTACAAATCCTCAGAGGAATCGACCGGGTAACAAAGATAAACTATTCAACACGGTGGAACCGAACAAGGGGACACAGGTGGAAACTGAGTACCCACATGAGCCACAGAGACGTTAGAAAGAACTTTTTCAGTGTCAGAGTAGTTAACGGATGGAATGTATTAGGCAGTGATGTGGTGGAGGCTGACTCCATACACAGTTTAAATGTAGATATGATAGAGCCCAATAGGCTCAGAACTGTACACCAGTTGATTGACAGTTGAGAGGCGGGACCCAAGAGCCAAAGCTCAACCCCCGCAAGCACAATAGGTGAGTACAAATAGGTGAGTACACACACACACACACACACACACACACACACACACACACACACACACACACACACACACTTGGGGGCCAGGTAGCCTGGTGGATTGCGCGCAGGATTCGTAATTCTGTGGCGCGGGTTCGATTCCCGCACCCGGCAGAAACAAATTCCCCTGAATGCCCCTGTTACCTCAGCAGTAAATAGGTACCTGGAGTTAGTCAGCTGTCACGGGCTGCTTCCTGGTGTGTGTGTGTGGTGTGTGTTGTGTGGTGGTGAAAAAAAAAAAGTAGTTAGTGTGTTAGTAAACAGTTGATTGACAGTTAAGAGGCGGCCGAAAAGCAAAGCTCAACCCCCGTAAATACAACTAAGTGAATACAACTAAGTGAATACACACACACACATACCACCCACACACACACACTAGGTCAGGAAGGGCGTCTAGGTCCAGCAGTATTATGATTGAAGAAGAAGATAGGTTTGTGGAGAAGATGATTGGAAATTTGTAGAGAAGAGGGATGTTTGGGTAGGTGATCTAATCCAGGGATTAAAGTGAAATCTTTAACAAGATACAGGACGAGGTTCAAAGACTCAAACAAGAGTTTATGGAGTATATTCAAGAGGAAATCAGAAGAGCAGGGTAGAATGGCAAGGAGAAATAACTAGACTTACTAATGATTTGGCAGGCATAGGGGAGGCTTGGCAGGGGAAGGGGGAGTAGGAGTAGGTGGAGTAGCGGGAGTGGGAGGGTGGGGGTCAGCCAGGGAGGGGGCTACCAGCATGACCCTGACCTGAGAAAGAGGACAATCATAATTCATGGATTACTTGAAGTCAGGGCACCATCCAGGCAGGAAAGGATGGAGATTGAGGATTTGGAGCTACAGGGATTTTGAGGGACATGAGAGCCCATATGGCAGGGAATGAGGTAGAAGTCCACCGCCGCATTGGACCATACAACTGTAACAGGAAACGTCCTGTCCTGGTGCAGTTCACCAACGAAGAGGCAGTTGATGATTACATACTGATCATCACAACACTTGCTCAGAGGTAGCGAAAGTTACTTCAACGTATATATTGACAAATTCATGACAAAGGAGGAGCAGATAGCCCACAGAGCAAGCAAACCCCCACGATACAGTTCTACCCGTTTGAGCGTAGTTACGCACCCACTGCTAATCCACCCCAGGATAACCAGTTCACAACTGATTCTCAAATCACTCCCCCCCAAATCAGCCCTCCTTCCCCCTGCTTATCTCCCCAACACCTCCCTTGACCCTTCTGACCTCACTGCAGTCAAATTCACCCCACATTCCAAGGACCCCCTCCCCCCCATCCCCTCAACCCCCATCCATCCCTCATCCCCTCAACCCCCAAACCCCCACCCAGCCCTCATCCCTCACCCCCAAAAACCCACCCAGCCCTCATCCCCTCAACCCCCAAAACCTACCCAGCCTCACCCTCCTCATCCCCTCTCCTTCCATGTGACCCCCCACCCTTGCGAGGGGGTGGGAGGTTCCTCCCACCCCCTCTATCCTTCCCCTCCCGACCTCTCAACCTCTATCTGACTCCCAACCTTACGCTATCCCTACCCCTCTATGCCTATCAGACCCTCCCCAATCTTCAGACCCAGTATGCCTTCCTACCCCAGACCTACCTACCCAGGCCTACCCCAAACCCTCCTACCTACCTCCCTAGAAGCCCAGCCCCCAGTTAGCCCCCCCAAGCACCCCTCCCGACTCTTTCACCCCCCATACACCCCCCCGACCCCCCCTTACACCCCCCGGACCCTCCCCACCCCCAGTCATCCCCCAGACACCCCCCAGATCCCCCAGGTCCCCCCTGCCCCCAGTCACCCCCCAGACACCCCCCAGATCCCCCCAGACCCCCAGAACAGGGGGAACCTGAACAGAGTTTCCATGAAGAGTCTCAAGGTATGGTACACCAATGCTGATGGGGTATCTAATAAAGCAGAAGAGTAAAAGAAAGAGTGAGTGAGGCAGATCCTGACATAGTTGCAATTGTGGAAACTAAAATTAATGACATGATCTCAGATGCAATCTTTTCCTGAAGGGTACCAGGTGATAAGAAAAGAGAGGACACAGAGACAGGGAGGGGGAGTGGCACTCCTAATAAAGCGGAAATGGCAGTTTGAAGACCTGGGAAATCAGGTTACCAATGAGAGCACAAGCTTCATACATGGAACTCTAACAGTAGATGGGAGGAAGATTGTGATCTTAGTAATCTACAATCCCCCACCAACAGTAGAAGACCCAGGCAGGAGTATGATGACAACAACAAGGCATGCATAGATGAACTGCAGAAGGCAGCAACACTAGCCCACAGAATGAGAGCGAAGCTGCTGGTCATGGGGACCTAAATCATGGAGAGATAAATTGGGAATCAAGGAATCCCCATGGAGGGGACGAAACGGGGGAGCAAAATTAGTAGATGTTATAGACAGGAATTTCCTAACACAGCATGTGAAGGAAGACACAAGGGAAAGAGGAGGAGATGCACCGAGCCTATTAGACCTGATTTTCACCCAGAACGTAGAAGATATCGAGAATTTGGAGCATGAAATACCTCTAGGGCCAGTGACCATTGTGTCCTAGTCTTTGACTACATGATGGAATTCAAACTTATGACGATGGGACAAGAGATCTGGGAAGGAGAGTTGACTACAGGAAAGGGACTATAGGAGGATAAGGACTATCTGGAGAAGTGCAGTGGGGAAAAATTAGAGGAAAACAGTCCAAGATATGATGGACCTAGTCATACAGAAATGCCAAGAGGCCGAAGAGAGATTTATACCAACAGTAAGGGAAAAAATAAGAAGGAATATAATAACCCTTGGTTTAATAGACAGTGTCAGGAAGCAAAAAAGGCCAGCAGGCGGGAGTGGAGGAAGTTCAGAAGACAAAGGACAGAGGACAACAGGATCAGATGCAACAGAGCTAGGAACGATTACATTAACATAAGACGAACATCGGAAAGGGACTATGAGAACGATATTGCAATCAAAGCAAAAAACAACCTAAGCTACTACACAGTCATATAAGAAGGAAAAATGTCGGTGAACGACCAAGTGACAAGACTAAGGAAGGCAGAGGGGGCATATACTGAAAATGACAAGGAATCTGTGAGGCACTGAATGCCAGTTTCCATGGAGTGTTCACTACCGAGCCCGAGCAGCTCCCATTGTTGGAAGGGGTTACCCTAGATGAAAGACTATCAGATATAGAGGTGACAGCAGAAGAGGTAATGAAACAGTTGACAACTCTAGATGCATCTAAAGCAGTAGGACCAGACAAAGTATCACCGTGGATACTAAAGAAGCGCGCAGGCCCTCAGCGTGCCTCTGGCGATGATCTTTAATGAGTCACTTATGTCGGGAGAATTGCCCAGTTGCTGGAAGAAGGCAAATGTCGTGCCGATCTTCAAGAAAGGCGATAGGGAGGAGGCACTTAACTATAGACCTGTATCACTGACAAGCATCCCCTGTAAATACTGGAAAGAATAATTAGGCTACGACTGGTTGCGCACCTGGAGAACGTTAGGTTTGTGAACAACATCAACATGGGTTCTGGACAGGGAAATCGTGCCTAACAAACCTTCTGGAATTCTATGATAAAATAACGAGGATAAGACAGGACAGAGATGGTTGGGCAGACTGCATATTTCTGGACTGCCAAAAAGCCTTTGATATAGTACCGCACATGAGACTGCTGTTCAAACTCGAGAGGCAGGCGGGGGTAGGGGGAAAGGTCCTAGCATGGATAAGGAACTACCTAACAGGAAGGAGCCAAAGAGTTACGGTAAGGGGCGAGAAGTCGGACTGGCGAACAGTAACAAGTGGAGTACCACAAGGATCGGTACTGGGACCAATTCTATTTCTTGTATATGTTAACGATATGTTTACGGGTGTAGAGTCCTACATGTCGATGTTTGCGGATGACGCAAAGTTGATGAGAAGAGTTGTGACAGATGAGGATTGCAGGATCCTCCAAGAAGACCTGAACAGGTTGCAGAGATGGTCAGAGAAATGGCTATTGGAATTCAACACGAGCAAATGTAAAGTTATGGAAATGGGACTAGGAGATAGGAGACCAAAGGGTCAGTACACAATGAAGGGGAACAGCCTACCTGTGACGACGCGCGAGAGAGACCTGGGTGTGGACGTAACACCTAATCTATCTCCTGAGGCACATATAATAGGATAACGACAGCAGCGTACTCGACACTGGCAAAAGTTAGAACATCATTCAGAAACCTAAGCAAGGAGGCATTTAGGGCGCTTTACACTGCCTACGTGAGGCCAGTCTTAGAGTATGCCGCCTCATCATGGAGTCCCCATCTGAAGAAGCATATAATGAAACTGGAAAGGTTCAGAGGTTTGCCGAGACTCGTCCCAGAGCTACGAGGGATGGGGTATGAGGAGCGCCTGGGGAACTGTGCCTTACGACACTAGAAAGAAGAAGGAGAGAGGGGGACATGATAGGAACGTATAAAATACTCAGAGGGATTGACAGAGTGGACATAGACGAAATGTTCACACGGAATAGTAACAGAACGAGGGGACATGGATGGAAGTTGAAACTCAGATGAGTCACAGAGATGTTAGGAAGTTTTCTTTTAGCGTGAGAGTAGTGGGAAAATGGAATGCACTCAAGGAACAGGTTGTGGGAGCAAATACTATTCATAATTTTAAAACCAGGTATGATAGGGAAATGGGACAGGAGTCATTGCTGTAAACAACTGATGCTCGAAAGGCGGGATCCAAGAGTCAATGCTCGATCCTGCAGACACATATAGGTGAGTACATATAGGTGAGTACACACACACACACACACACACACACACACACACACACACGACACACACACACACCACACCCACATACACACACACACACACACCACACACACCACACACACACACACAACACACACACACCCACACACACACACACACACAACAACCCATGCACACACAACCCACAAATCTAACCTAAGATGAATATTCTCATATCCTTTAAAACAACGACTCCAACACACTCTCTGTAATTTAATTATGCATCACTCACTCGCGAAACACGCACATATGCCTCGTCACTCTCCACACACTCACACACTGCTTACAAATTTTCTAACCAATTACAGAGAAGTGGAAGAGTGGCCGAGGGGTGTGTGGGGGGGGGGGGGGGTGGAACACCACCACATACAGGGACGGAAGGCACTGGGAACTTGGGAATCGAATCTATGCAACAAAAATGCGGGATCTCTCCTTTACAGAAATGTCTCTGTAATGCCAGGTCAGGCAGGTGAGAATCATACCCCATGGGCAGTGTGCCCCGGTATAGTTCACCAGCTCTCGAGTACACAAATATGCCACAATTGAGGGCTACAGGTAGAACAGTGCTCGATCACGGTGGCTATTACAGATGAACATTCTCATTACTGGTGTCAAGGTTTACAGGGGCCAGCGGCTCGTCTCTCTCCGTCCACTGATGCATTGGATGTAGTTGGATACAGTGTGTGCTGGTGTTGGATGAGAGGTGTAGCGGGACATATACTGGCGCTTGGACGCCTGGGTGTAAAGTGACACACAACATGGTGTAGTGGTGCTGGACGCCTGGGTGTAAAGTGACCCACAACATGTGTAGTGGTGCTTGGACGCCTGGGTGTAATGTGACCAGTATAAGAACTCCTGTGTAAATAAAGAATAAGTAAAACTATGGTACAAGAACCATTGATCAATGTTTGCTTTCAGATATGTGGCAGAAGACGAGTAATACATGTATATAGTGTAATATTAGTATGTTTAGGATTAAATAAGATTGTTGGAATTGATTAACGTGTGCTATATTCATTCTGTAACTGTTGAATTAATAAGAAGGGAGTTAATGGGAGTTGATAAATGTACAGGTATAAAGCTGTTGGCACGCTATCACACGTGGCTTAGAGATGACACTCCAAGTTATAGCTTTGTGTATCCCGTCACATGTATATACCTTCTCGGCGCATTATTAAGCGGTCCTTCGGTACCAGGTCACGGAGCTGAATGGGAGAGAGCCAGGAGGCTTACTTAGTGTCAAGCCGCCTGTAGAGAGCCAGGAGGCTTACAGTGTCAAGCCGCCTGTAGAGAGCCAGGAGGCTTACAGAGTCAAGCCGCCTGTAGAGAGCCAGGAGGCTTACAGAGTCAAGCCGCCTGTAGAAGAGCCAGGAGGCTTACCGGTCAAGCCGCGTAGAGAGCCAGGAGGCTTACAGCGTCAAGCCGCTGTAGAGAGCCAGGAGGCTTACAGAGTCAAGCCGCCTGTAGAGAGCCAGGAGGCTTACAGTCAGTCAGCCGCCTGTAGAGAGCCGGAGGCTTACAGCGTCAACCGCCTGTAGAGAGCCAGGAGGCTTACAGAGTCAAGCCGCCTGTAGAGAGCCAGGAGGCTTACCCGAGTCAAGCCGCCTGATAGAGAACCAGGAGGCTTACAGAGTCACAGCCGCCTGTAGAGAGCCAGGAGGCTTACACGCGTCAAGCCGCCTGTAGAGAGCCAGGAGGCTATACGACGTCAAGCCCGCCTGTAGAGTGAAAAGGCGGGAAATGTGACTATAGGCGAGAATCCCACTAGATATCAAAACAGAATTATTACCTGTAGCAAATGCCATCGTAGACTAGTTGTGATATTGTAACCTATACATGTTTGGGTGAAATTATTCAAAAGTTAGTAGCTTTTGTTGTTTATTAGTCATGGATACAGCAGTCTATATTGTAATTGTAATGACGTTATGATTGCCAAGACGAGGGCCTGGAGCAAAGTGCAGAGCGAGACCGGGGGTAGGTATGTAGAGCTCCAATGCGGGACGAGAGCGAGTCTTCTCAGAAGCCAGGCTGTAGCGTCTTGCGAGAGTAGTAGACTAAATTCCAGCGTTGA
>WNGS01078694.1:5000-11780 GCA_020271785.1 Procambarus virginalis | reverse complement strand
TTATCTAATTATAATTAGATAATTAATTATCTAATTATAATTAGATAATTAATTATCTAATTATAGTTAATTATCTAATTATCACTAGTATACTGACGAGTCGTTAGAAGAACAACGTTCCAAACTTGGGAGGATTATATCTAGACGAGTCATGCAGCATCTGTGAACCAGGACAGACCTCATCATAACAAAAACAATTTCCTCTTTTTGTTGAAGTGGTCAAGATGAAAGGTGAGGAGTGTATAGAGCCCTATCGACAGAGCAGCAGGACGGGCGCCAGCAGTGGCGAAACGGAAATTGCGAGAGTGGCATTTCCGGTATGCGCGGTGACGTCGGGACGAGACGTGAGGGAAGATGATGTGAGCGGATCCAGTCACGCCGAAGAGAACATGCCGGGTGACCTGGGGCTCGATCGTTTGTTCCGAGAGGAAGCCAGAGGACAAGCGACAGGTGAGAAAGGGTCAGATAGGAGGTCCAAGTTACTCTCACCAGTCCTCTAGGCATTGACCGCACCCGTCTAGGTGAGCTGCAAAAGGAAGAGTTTCCTGAGTTGGTACGGGAGGCAGAAGGAGGTCTCGCCGGACCCGAGTCACCGACTCACTTCTTAGTGGAGAATGGAGTGCTAATGAGGCAGTGGAGACGGTTAGGGATGAAGGGGTGATGATATGCTGAGAGTGAGGCGTCAGGTGGTGGTGCCGGCGCAGTACAGAGACGCGGTGCTGAAGCTTGCACACTCAGTGGATCCCCACGGGTCACTTGGAAGTGACCAAGACCTTAAGCAGGCTTCGGGAACATTTTTATTGGCCGGGCATGGACGCAGATGTAAGAAGAATTTGCAAGACTTGTTTCCCGTGCCAGAGAGCGGGAAAGAACGTCCCTGCCATCCCAAAAGCACCTTTGGTTCCAGTTCCTGCATTTGGCCAGGCGTTTGAACGCCTAATAATCGACGTCGTGGGACCATTACCTAAGACAAGAAAGGTAAATAATTACTTATTGACTATCGTGTGTGCTTCGACGAGATTTCCAGAGGCGATCCCAGTGCGGAAGGTGATATCGAGATGCGTCATGGGACACCTTCAGCGGTTCTTTGCTTGGGTAGGTGTGCCCAGGGAGATCCAGTCCGACTGTGGAAGTGTTTTCCAGTCGAGGTGGTTTAGGCAGGCTATTGCGAGCTGGGAAATAGCCCAACTACGATCGTCTCCTTATAGACCTCAATCGCAGGGAGCGATTGAGAGGTTCCATTCCACTCTGAAGACCATCTTAAGAGTGTATTGTGCAGAACAAGGAGCGGAATGGGATGAGGCTGTCTGTCCAGCCCTGTTTGCGATCCGGGACGCTATAGTTGAGTCTCTGGGATTCTCTCTATTCCAGCTAGTGTTTGGGCACGAAGTAAGGAGCCCGTTATTGATGCTGAAGGAGCAGTTGACGGCGGAGAAAACATTAGTGACAGTGGAAGAGTATATGCAGAAATTCCACGAACGATTGAAAACGGCGAAGGAGATGGCTGCTGATCACCTGAAGACAGCTCAAGGGAAGATGTCGATCTGGTACGACAAGAAGATTGTCCCAAGGGAGTTCGAGGCAGGAGCCAGAGTGATGATGTTGCTACCGGGGAGAGGTAGAGTGACGGAATCACGCTTTGGTGGTCCATACTCGGTTGTTCGTCCTGTGGGTCCTGTAAGTTATGAGATCGGCAAGCCGAATCGCCCCAACAAGACACAGGTATGTCATATCAATCGTTTAAAGCCATACTTCCCAGAGAAGCAAGAGAGTGCGGGAGTGAAGGGAGCAACACAGTCGCAAGAAGGGAAATTGGCTCTGTGTATGGAGATGAGCCAAGTGTTGCCAGCAGAGGAAAGAAAGTGGGCCCGTGCCGATGGTACGCGCCTGTCAAATACAGAGAGTTTGGTACATCTGGAAGAGAGGCTGCGTCATCTGGATAAAGGGAAAAGGAGAGATCTAGTGACCTTGATACGAAGGAACAAGTCGCTCTTCACGGATGTGCCCCGACGGCACAAGAGTGTGCTACACGAGGTGGACGTGCGCGGAGGAAAGCCAATCAAGCAGAGCACTTATCGGGTGAGTCCTGAGAAGAGGAGGATCATGCGACAGGAGGTGGAATATCTGTTACCGAATGATCTCGCTGAGCCCAGCAACAGTGAGTGGAGCTCGCCCTGTGTGCTGGTCAAGAAGAGTGAGCGGGTCATGTCGTTTTTGCACCGACTATCGCAGAGTGAGTTCCATAACTGTGTCGGATTTTCACCCGATGCCTCGGATAAGTGATTGCGTCGACCAAATGGGAAACGCAAGGTTTGTCACCAAAGTCGACCTGCTGAAAAGGTATTATCAAATACCTTTGTCTCCGAGTGCGAGAAAGATCTCAGCGTTTGCTACTCCAGACGGATTGTACCAGTACAAAGTACTTCCGTTTGGTATGAAGAACAGCAGAAGTTGTTTCCAGAGGATGATGAACGAAGTGCTAAGAGGGATTGAAGGCTGCACCGTGTATATAGACGACATAGTGGTGTACGCTGATAGCTGGAAACAACACATGAATCGACTAACGGAGTTATTCCAACGGTTGGAAGAAGCGAACCTGGCAGTTAATCTGGCCAAGAGCGAATTCGGAAAGGCCCGATTAGAATACTTACGTTTCGTCGTGGGTGCAAGTGTTCACCGATCATAACCCCTTGAAGTTCGTGCACAGGATGAAGAACACGAACCAAAGGCTGACAAGATGGGCCCTACTGTTACAAGAGTACTGGCTAGAAATCAGGCACATTAAAGGAAGGGAGAATGTGGTAGCAGATGCCCTCTCCCGGATTTACTAACCGATATGACTCTTATTTTAAGGGGAGGGGTATGTTACGGTGCCCTCTTCTATTTTTTCGTTTGCCTGCTTTAAGAGTCATATCAGCTCTCCCTACTGATTCTCTGAGGTACGGGGAGTCTGTGGATATATGTAGCAACCAGACCGGCCGCCAGATAAGGGAGAAGTTCACATTATAAGTTGTAGGTAAAGGGGAAAGTGGCGACCTGATACAAATGAAATAGTACCCCCTACCTGCAGAAACACCATGTTGTAGAAAACGCTAGCCGTGTGCGGATTGGGTGGCTTGGGTCACGGGCAACCAATCAGAGCCTGCCGTGACATCACCAAGTGCCCTGGGTGGCGCCAACGTCAGAGTTGACCTGACTGTGGAGGTGAGAGGACGCGCCTCGGTCAGCTCTCGAGGATTTGAGGCTCTACAAGACTTATTCAGTGGTTTAGAGCTGGCCATTGCAGCCCACCATAGATATTGGAGACCCTGCGCTTCTGGGAAGCGAAAAGGAACCAAGTTCATTGAGCAAAGGAGTGCCAAACTTGGAAAATAGTCGGCGACGACACTGGACGGCGATGCTGGACGAAGGGTCTGGAAGGTGCGGCGGGCAGGCCTAGCTGTGACTGGGTCACATCAACTGAGGGATTTGGAGGGACGACACCGTTCCTAGGACAAGGAGCACGAGTGTGTGAATATAATGATTAGCTCAGTGCCCATTGGTGAACCAGGATTGGGATAGCTGAATCTCAGGGATTGGAACAACGACGACGCGAAGGCTTCACGTCACCTGAGGACCTGTCGAACGTTCCTGGATCGTCAAGGATCGACTCAGGAAGCGTGGGAACCTCACACCATCGAGGGACAGGCATAGTGAGCCAGGAATATAAAGGTAGATCATTTTCCCTCCCATTACCCTTGTGTGAGTAGGCTAGATAGGCCACGATATTTACTTATGGATGTGGCAAATTGACATTAATACTTTAGTAGTAGAAAAGGCTGCAGGGCAGCTTGTGTCCGGGACTGTTTGGAGAGGACAGTGTGTGTGTGGACGGCAGGACAGTAAAGAAGAGGTGCCGACGTGGTGAAGAGGCCCTTCTGTGAGAGAGTGTGGGACTCCTTTCTATCTGCCCAGTTGAAGGAGTAGTTGGAGGTTGTGAAAGAAGAGTTGCTGACGATCTCCAGATTTATTATCCTTATTTTCATTTTCATGTATTGCTTGTGATTATATGTGTGAGCATGTAATTTGTGTCAGTAAATTCACACATTTTATTATTGTGTTTAAGTGTGCCTTCATTATAATATTTCTCTATGAGCATACACGAAGGTTATCATAGTACCACCTAGGGAACACCACGTTCTCTATAGAAGTTCTTATTGCCTGGAGAGTGGTAAAACAGCACAGACTTGTATAAAAGTGTACCCATAGCCATCCCATCAGTATCAGAACCTGAATGGTGGCAACAAGTAACGTAGTGGCTGGAGAAAAGTAAAGCCACACAGACTTTAATGGGAGAGTACCCTGGGTTGACAGTCCAATAGCAGATCTATGGGAGTAGCAACACTGGCAACGAACAGTATAGAGTACACCCACAAACTGCATCGCTGGGGTGCAGATATAATAACCCAGATGGCGACCGGTTATGAAGAAGATAGAGAAGACAGGCGGGAAAGGAGTTCCTGCAACCTTTTTGTCTGGCTGGCAAGACTCAGGGGGGTTATTGTCATAAGGTAAGCCTGAGTCTTCCTTCACTCCTCCACGGGTCTAGGCCGGAACTGCTGATAGCAGTTCCCCGTGTTTGATTCCCAGGGTGAATCAGTGGCACCCCTTTCAGTGGTGGAAGCAAAGACCTGCAGAGGTGGCATTGTTGGTCCTCTCTTGTGGGACCAAGGAGACTCCGGTGAATCCCGGGAGTCGGGGGGGGGGGGGGCTGAGTATTCTGCCTTCTGAGCCCCTAGCGGCCGGTTTCTAGCAGAGCCCCGGCCCACCCCCCGTGACAATATATATATACATATATATATATATATATATATATATATATATATATATACATATATATATATATATATATATATATATATATATATATATATATATATATATATATATATATATATATATATGCGAACAAGCCTGAATGGTCCCCAGGACTATATGCGAATGAAAACTCACACCCCAGAAGTCACTCGAACCCATACTCCCAGGAGCAACGCAACTGGTAACTACAGGACGCCTTAATCTGCTTGACCATCACGACCGGACATAAGGAAGTGATAGCCTAAGCTATTTGAACCACTTCCCCGCTGGCACCTGGATGGTTATCTTGGGCATAGCATTTTTATCAAATCACCTCATTCTTTGGGGCACACGTGAGGAACACAAATGCGAACAAGCCTGAATGGTCCCCAGGACTATATGCGAATTCAGGCTTGTTCGCATTTGTGTTCCTAACGTGTGCCCAAAGAATGAGGTGATTTGATAAAAATGCTATGCCCAAGATAACCCATTCGCATATAGTCCTGGGGACCATTCAGGCTTGTTCGCATTTGTGTTCCTCACGTGTGCCCCAAAGAATGAGGTGATTTGATAAAAATGCTATGCCCAAGATAACCATCCAGGTGCCGGCGGGGAAGTGGTTCAAATAGCTTAGGTTATCACTTCCTTATGTCCGGTCGTGATGGTCAAGCGGATTAAGGCGTCCTGTAGTTTACCAGTTTCGTTGCTCCTGGGAGTATGGGTTCGAGTCACTTCTGGGGTGTGAGTTTTCATTCGCATATAGTCCTGGGGATCATTCAGGCTTGTTCGCATATATATATATATATATATATATATATATATATATATATATATATATATATATATATATATATATATACATCACATACTAACACATATTTGTCTCTCTCTTCTACTTTGACAGGGTAAATTCGTATAGAAACTAGTGTGTTATTAAGCTCTAAACTACAGAAAGTGATTAAGATGCTTTTACACGCTCAATTTATAGTTACATCACATATATTACGTAACTGATGCATTACATAGTCAATCTTGGGTACAAGTCCAGTATATCATCAAGTGTTCCAGTACTCAGGTAATATTTACAGAGTGTACTCAGGTAATGTTTACAGTTCAGCCTATCTTACCCCAGGGGTGCGAAAGTCAGTGAGTGTGGGACATTCTATAATAATAAGTGTCTAGGAAATGCATGATTTCTTTTTCCAAAGTTGACACACGGTGTATTCGACACTTTCACAAAGTTGACACATGATGTATTCGACACTTTCACAAAGTTGACACATGATGTATTCGACACTTTCACAAAGTTAACATATGGTGTATTCAACACTTTCAAAAAGTTGACACACGGGTGCATTCGACACTCTCACAAAGTTGACACATGGTGTATTCGACACTCACAAAGTTGACACATGGTGTATTCGACATTTGAGTTTTGAGAACGCTGCCAGATACGTCTATATCTCAGGCTTATTCTCGCGGCTTTAACATCACATGGCCGAGGTCCTGCTCTTTTAGTTTAATTTATAAATGTCACCTCGCGGTATTCATGATAATGTTTAATGCTACAGCCTTCAGGCCTTTGTGAATTTGTTAGGTCAGTAAGATTTTCATCCGACCTTTCTTTAAGTATTCTCTTTGACACTGCTAATGAAACAAGCATATTAATTTCTACTACTGTCTATTAAAAACAATCTTTGCAAGAATGCCAACAATCTCATGCTTCGAGATGACAACATGTGATGGTATTCCAAAGGAATTTCATTTCAAATATGTTTTCTTTAGGAGTTATAAAACATTAATTTCAATATCACTGACTATTTTCTGCATGTGACCACTATGTGCAGTCAAGGGCAGGAGTGCACTCTGCGAGTCTGATAATTCCACTGCCTCTGTCTTTGAAAAATTCAGTGGCAAGTATATGATGAACTCTGCTTCTAGCCT
>WNGS01078694.1:0-2500 GCA_020271785.1 Procambarus virginalis | reverse complement strand
AGAATATAGATGTGCATTAACTGGCTGTTGATTGCTGGTGCTGACTTCTTGATGTGTAGTGCCTCGCCGATGTCAAGCCGCCTGCTATCGCTGAATCTATCGATGATTTCTGTGTTGTTTGCTAAGATTTCTCTGGTGATGGTCTGGTTGTGGGAAGAGATTATATGTTCCTTAATGGAGCCCTGTTGCTTATGCATCGTTAATCGCCTGGAAAGAGTTGTTGTTGTCTTGCCTATATACTGAGTTCTTTGAGGCTTACAGTCCTCAAGTGGGCATTTTAAGGCAAAACCGACGTTGGTCTCTTTTAAAGTGTTCGGCTTTGTGTCGGAGAGTTTCTCATGAGTATGATGGCCGTTTTTTTGGTTTTATAGTAAATCGCCAGTTGTATCTTCTGAATTTTTGTCTGTAGGGATAACGTTTCTTTTAACAATATCTTTCAGGACCCTTTCCTCCGTTTTATGAGCTGTGGAAAAGAAGTTCCTGTAAAATAAAAATAGTCTAATAGGGGTATAGGTGTTGTGTTAGTTGTCTCTTCAGAGGTTGCATGGCGTTTCACCTTCCTTCTTATGATGTCTTCAACGAAACCATTGGAGAAGCCATTGTTGACTAGGACCTGCCTTACCCTACAGAGTTCTTCATCGACTTGCTTCCATCCTGAGCTGTGGCTGAGAGCACGGTCGACATAAGCGTTAACAACACTCCTCTTGTACCTGTCTGGGCAGTCACTGTTGGCATTTAGGCACATTCCTATGTTTGTTTCCTTAGTGTAGACTGCAGTGTGGAAACCTCCTCTCCTTTCCATGACTGTTACGTCTAGAAGGACAGCTTACCATCCTTCTCCATCTCGTAAGTGAAACGCAATACATTTTTCTGCTCAAATGCCTCCTTCAGCTCCTGCAGATGTCTGACATCAGGTACCTGTGTAAAAATGTCGTCAACATACCTGCAGTATATGGCCGGTTTCAAGTTCATGTCTACTAAGACATTTTGCTCGATGGTACCCATGTAGAAGTTCGCAAACAGGACACCTAGGGGAGAACCTATGGCGACCCCATCTACTTGCTTATACATGTGCCCATCCGGGGCTCAAGAAGGGTGCCTCTTTAGTACAAGCTTGGAGTAGTTTCCTTAGAATGTTTTCTGGTATGTCAAGAGGAGTACAGGCCGGATCACGATATTCTCTGTCCGCTATCATCCCGATTGTTTCATCCACAGATACGTTGGCAACTATATAGAGCATAGTGAGGGAGCCCTTGGGAGGTGGTGATCTTTGAGGGTGAAATACTCCGAAATTACCATCTCTTTTAAGGGTCTGAGCTGTGGTGCAGTGGGTTAACAGGCATTCCAGTTGTGCCAGTTGCTGTAAGGCTTCTGTGCTGGCTAGGGTTCGAATCTCCTGGTGGGAAAGTGTTCTAAGGTTATATATATATATATATATATATATTATATATATATATAATATATATATATATATTATATTGTCGGGGTTTCACGGTGTACTCGTTAGGGGAGGGTTAAAGCAACAATAGACTGGATCTCCTTCCCAGGTGGATGCTCCACCAATAACCCTTACTCACCGTCGTTCGGCGGGTCTTCCCTCAATCCTCTAGGCTTCACTGCTGGCCTCGGAGAGTATCCCAGTCGATCTCACAACCGGCCTTTAGATTATAAGATGAGTGAGAGCACAGATCGTTCCCTCAATCTGTGGCCCACCCCGACACCGAACTCTTATACAGCCTTCAAGGTCGCCAACCTGGTTTTTTCTTTGTGTCCAGTAACACTGGCAGTGGTCAGGTGTAATTGTGGCAAGAGCAAATTCAAATAATGTGGTATCAGGCAGGTCACTCTACTTTATATCATTACACGGTCACAAGATAAATGGAGGGGATGATATCAAACACCAAAGAGTTTTGGTATTTTACTTAAAAGACAACGAGAAATATATACATCAATGTATCAGGATTAATATATGACAATTGCTCCATCCATAGCGTAATAATCTGAAGCACACCGATATGGTAACATCGGCACGTGTCACCTGTCAGACTCAGCTGACCGGCCCCTCGAGATCGTGGGAACAGACTAGTACTTGTTTTCTAATTGTCCACGATCCCCGTTTATTTAACTTGTTTCCAAACACTATTTAACATTCACATGGCTTACTTATGATATCACTGGCCTCACGATCAACATCTATATTCACAATACTCTCACAGTGACTTTTCACTGTACCAAAAGGTTACTCTATTCTTAATAATATTTACTGTGAATGCACTCACTTGATCACTGAACTTTTCTTTATATTTATACTTCCTCTTAAAGAGATATCACTGGCAAACACTTCACGTATATGATATTATTCAGTACACAGTCATGTCATATATAATTCAATAATCAAACTTCAGGCATATATATCAATAGATCATAGAGATCAACACACAGGCATTTATATCGATAGATTATAGAGATCAACACACGGGCACTTATATCAATAGATTAT
>WNGS01078690.1:0-14299 GCA_020271785.1 Procambarus virginalis | reverse complement strand
CTAGAACACTGTGTACAAGCCTGGAACACTGTGTACAAGCCTGGAACACTGTGTACAAGCCTGGAACACTGTGTACAAGCCTGGAACACTGTGTACAAGCCTTGAATAATGTGTACAAGCCTCGAACACTGTGCACAAGCCTGGAACAATGTGTACAAGCCTGGAACACTGTGCACAAGCCTGGAACAATGTGTACAAGCCTGGAACACTGTGTACAAGCCTGGAACAATGTGTACAAGTCTAGAACACTGTGTACAAGTCTCAAAGAATGTGTACAAGCCTCGAACACTGTGCACAAGCCTGGAACAATGTGTACAAGCCTGGAGCACTGTGTACATGCCTGGAACAATGTGTACAAGCCTGGAACAATGTGTACAAGCCTGGAACAATGTGTACAAGCCTGGAACATGTGTACAAGCCTGGAACACTGTGTACAAGCCTGGAGCACTGTGTACAAGCCTGGAACAATGTGTACAAGCCTGGAACACTGCACAAGCCTGGAACACCAGTGGCTTTATAGAACACACAATTATTTTACCTTCTAAGAAACCACTGTACCATGTTCCTTTGTATATTGCATTAATACAATATTTACTATATTATTTGTAGGAATGTGTGAAGCAAACAAGTGCAAAGTGTGCATATACAAAATGGTTATCACAAACATTCTTATCAATAATAAAATAGTATTTATATATAAATACAGGTAAATCAGGTAAATGTATGAAACTAATGTGTCAAATGCTGGTAAGGACAGGCCTACCTTAGATCTACCTACACCATAATCTAATTCAAGTGAACCACTTGGTAGATTAATAAAACCATCATTAGTCAATGGAAGAAAGTTATCTTGAGACGATTTCGGGGCTTAGCGTCCCCGCGGCCCGGTCCTCGACCAGGCCTCCTTTTTGTTACACATCCCCAGAGAAGCAAATTGGCAAATTGTGTACGCTGCTCAGCCCATAGCAGCTGTCTAACTCCCAGGTACCTATTTACTGCTAGGTAACAGAAGCATCAGGGTGAAAGAAACTTCATGCCCATTTGTTTCCGCCTCCACCGGGGATTGGACCCGGAACCTCAGGACTACCAATTCGAAGCGCTGTCCACCCAGCTGTCAGGCGCCCTCTGGAACATTACTGTTGCTGGTTGTGGAAGGTTGTGGAATATTAATTAACAAGCAACAACAGTGCATGATCTATAATACCAGATGTAACCTTTGTCAAATCTTCACCTGTGTCAATTTACACGTCAAACTTTGCTATATCTTGTGTCTAAAAGTGAGGACCTTATGTGACATTGTCTGCTTTCGTTATACTGTAGAGATGTCGTATGAGATGAACAGGTAACGACTCGAGATCCACAAGGTACTAATGGTATAATGAATGCACAGTGACAACTAAGATGCATGATCTAAACACGTGCTGGTACACTGCCAATGTGAGTAATGCTCACAGGGCGTCTGTGAGCAGTGAAACACTCAAGTGAGACCTATAGGCCAAGTCCTCAACCAAGTGTCTCTATTGTCTGTGGCTCACTGCACTCACTGCACCATCCCGCGGCACCACACATCACCCCAACACTACAATGTATGCGTATACCGGTACACGTATGTAACACTCAGGTGTGTGTGTGTATATTTATAAATGTGACAAGCTGTGGTTGTGAGCTGTGGCTGCGAGCACCGTTGTGGCGGCGGCGGCGTCGGGAAGCTGAGAGTGTAAACAGTGGGCGGGGAGCGGCGAGGGGATACTACACACCACTACATATATTTCTTACCATTTCCTACACAAAATTTGCACCTTTTACATCTGTATATATATAATTGCTTAATATTAAAACCACGAAATAATGCTATTAACAATTAAATTCTTGATTAAATTAAATATATATAATCTCGTAAGAGCGACGCCCGCCAGCGTAAACACAACACGTCCGAAGGTCCACGAACATGATCGAACGCACAAATTATAAGACAATGGCCAGTTTTTGGATAAACTCCTATTATATTTATTATTTGATAGTTGTAATTGTAAATAATAATAAATATTAGAGTGAAGTACCTAATATGTAATATTAATTAATAAAAACGAGGTCAGAAGCTACACGTCTGTCTTTTGTGTGTGTACATGTGTATACAACATTGATAATTTTGTAACTAGCGTCAAACATTGTTATTTGCTTAGCTAAACGAACTAGAGGGTTCAGTTCCTGAACCGATTATGTGCCTCTGTATCCTTTACACCACCGCCCACGGGATGGGTATGGGGTGCATAATAAAGAAAGAAATTGAATTGTGTTAAAGTGTTTTGGGCGCTCATGTATTTGTGCGTTAGCTGCCGTTTACAACTGTTCTCGCCTACAAGCATTAGAATTAATTAAACAAAACGTGATTTATTAGTTTATTTATTTGTTTATTTATTTATTCGTTTGTTTATTTATTTATATGTCTATGTATTGATTCGTTTGTTTATTTATTTACTTATTTGTTTGTTTATTTATTTATTTGTTTATGTATTTATTTATTTGTGTATTTATTTATTTAATTGTTTATATATGTATTTGCTTATTTATTTGTTTGTTGTTTATTTGTTTGTAATTTATTTGTTTATATATTTATTTGTTTATTTATTTGTTTGTTTATTTATTATTTATTTATTTCATTTATTTATTACTTGTTTATTTATTTATTTATTTATTTATTTATTTATTTATGTGCTAATGCCAAGTAAATGCCAAGACTTCGCTTTGTAATGTACGTTTAAGTTACGTTGTTGGGTAGATTAGATACACAGTGTTTAGTGAGTTTCATATTTATCTAATAGTCCTGGATACAGCAGTGTCGTAGACGTTGAGACGAAGCCTGGAGCAGAGCAGAGAGCTGAGTAAGGCTGGAGCCGTGGAGCTCTATGCGGGAGAACGTGGCGGCTCGATTGGGAATTGCGAGTGTCTGAACTCGGGGAGCGAGGGCGTTGTAGCTGGATGCGGTCGTAGTCTGCTGTCTGCTCTGTGTCGAAGCTGTAGCGTCTTGGGTCGATTAGAACTGCCCACGCCGAGTACTACATTCTTGACTGGAGAGTGTACTGGTTTGCTGTTCTCCCATCGCTGGGTTATATGGTGATTACACCTCAGCTCCCTCCAACAAGGTGAGGAGAGTATTGGGAAAAGGATTGTAGCTTCTGTAATTAGTTATGCTATGAAGATAATGAGATAATGGAGCGAGTATAAGATTAACTCGCTACACTCGCTACAGGACTCCCCTGCCAGGGAATGGAAGAAAAGCAATACAACAAAAAAATACGAGGCTACTGTTCCCTGGGTCGCTGTGGAACATGTAGTCCGATACCACAAGATGCAGGCAGTTTGTGGACAAGCCCGGTGTAGCAGGAGAGAAAAATGTGCATTATTGTTGCATCCTTGGGTCGCTGGTGGAGCACTTAGATCCGGGGCGGATGGGCTCGGGCACCAGGACAATAGGAGGTAATGTAGACACGTAGTTAGGACAACGAGGGAATCACTGCTAGAGCTGAATTGTCCTGGAGGCGACGAAGAGTCGGAAACGCAAGCTGTAAGTCCTGTACTGCGCAAGGTGCTTGAGTCGGCAGAGTATCAGAATGCAGTGAACGTGTAGATGAATCTGACGAAAAGAGCAGCTGTCGTGGGAGTCCCTGTAGAACAAGCAGTGCCCTGGCAGCGACGGAGAGTCGGCAGGACAGGCTGTAGATCCCACATGATGTAGTTGCTGATGAAACTGTCAGATAAGTGAGTAACGATCGTGGAACATCAAGCCGTAGCAGAGATGCAGAGATGATCATGATGAAAATCATAGCTTTGTCGATGGCGTTAGCAACGTTCCATGACAGGTGGCTGCGGTCCACTGCAAGCAGCAGCAGTAGAGGTCCAGTGAGAGTCCATGTTGTAGTCCATCGTGGCTGGATATCGACGAAACTCTCCGCGGTCACCAATGTAACGTATGTTTATGTTACGTTGTTGGGTAGATTAGATACACAGTGTTTAGTGAGTTTCATATTTATTTATAGCCCTGGATACAGCAGTATCGTAGACGTTGAGACGAAGCCTGGAGCAGAGCAGAGAGCTGAGTGAGGCCGGAGTCGTGGAGCTCTATGCGGAGAACGTGGCGGCTCGATTGGGAATTGCGAGTGTCTGAACTCGGGGAGCGAGAGCGTTGTAGCTGGATGCGGTCGTAGTCTGCTGTCTGCTCTGTGTCGAAGCTGTAGCGTCTTGGGTCGATTAGAACTGCCCACGCCGAGTACTACATTCTTGACTGGAGAGTGTACTGGTTTGCTGTTCTCACATCGCTGGGTTATATGGCGATTACACCTCAGCTCCCTCCAACAAGGTGAGGAGAGTATTACCTGTAATTGGGGAAAGGATTGTAGCTTGTGTGATTAGTAATGCATTAAGATAATGAGATAATGGAGCGAGTATAAGGATTACTCGCTACAGCTTCCTCCATCATATCTACTACATATATTTTTCTCTAACACACACATTCCCAGGATGCATCCCGTAGCAGCTTTCTAACTGCGAGGTTCCAATTTACTGCTAGGTGAACAGAGGCATTAGGTGATAGAAAACACATCCAATCATTTCCGACTCGCCCCGGATTCGAACTCGGAATTCTCGATTGTGAGTCGAGAACGTATCCGATTGAGTTGCAGATTATGATAGGGGTAGTAATATATAAATAGCAATGTGTTTTTTATATTATTGTCGTGTTAGTTTAGTTCATTAATTGTGCAACCCATACCTGCCCTGTGAGCGGCAGTGGGAACGGTATAGAGGCGCATGTTACCCATACCTGTCCTGTGAGCGGCAGTGGGAACGGTATAGAGGCACATGTTACCCACACCTGTCCTGTGAGCGGCAGTGGGAACGGTATAGAGGCACATGTTACCCATACCTGCCCTGTGAGCGGCAGTGGGAACGGTATAGAGGCACATGTTACCCATACCTGTCCTGTGAGCGGCAGTGGGAACGGTATAGAGGCACATGTTACCCATACCTGTCCTGTGAGCGGCAGTGGGAACGGTATAGAGGCACATGTTACCCACACCTGTCCTGTGAGCGGCAGTGGGAACGGTATAGAGGCACATGTTACCCATACCTGTCCTGTGAGCGGCAGTGGGAACGGTATAGAGGCACATGTTACCCACACCTGTCCTGTGAGTGGCAGTGGGAACGGTATAGAGGCGCATGTTACCCATACCTGTCCTGTGAGCGACAGTGGGAACGGTATAGAGGCACATGTTACCCATACCTGTCCTGTGAGCGACAGTGGGAACGGTATAGAGGCACATGTTACCCACACCTGTCCTGTGAGCGACAGTGGGAACGGTATAGAGGCACATGTTACCCACACCTGTCCTGTGAGCGGCAGTGGGAACGGTATAGAGGCACATGTTACCCACACCTGTCCTGTGAGCGACAGTGGGAACGGTATAGAGGCGCATGTTACCCATACCTGTCCTGTGAGCGACAGTGGGAACGGTATAGAGGCACATGTTACCCACACCTGTCCTGTGAGCGACAGTGGGAACGGTATTGAGGCACATCTGCTATCAGAATAATAACAAATTCTGCTTTCAGACAACACTCAGCCCCCTTGTTTAACTCCCTAAACATGCTAAACATAATCTCACTCCACAAATTCTCTTGTGTCAACTACATTTACAAAACCCTGTTCTTAAATGCAAATCCTGCTCTGAAACTCTCCCTGGACAGATGTAATAGGACCCATTATCACCACACCAGAAATAAATATCTCTTTGATATCCCCAGAGTCAAACTTAATCTGTGTAAACACTCTATGCAAATAAAGGGACCCAGTCTATGGAACTCACTCCCTATTGAATTGAAAAGCTGTCCAACTTTTGCATCATTCAAAAACAATATTAAAAAGTACCTAATTTCATCTTCATAGTTTTTTACCCTTTGCTTTAAAATTGCACTGTATCTATTGCTTCCCAATCTGAACATCTTTATCCATTGTGATCATTGCTGTCTTCTTATATGTGCTGTCAATCTGCTGTATGGTGTCTATTAATCTTATTTAAATTACCAATCAAGCTGTCAATGTAATCAATCAGAGCTTTAATATACCAATGTGCTTTAATATATTTCCTAAGCTCTCTCATCTCATTTTTTTCTTGCAATGTATTTGTTATCATTTATTAATTCTGATAGAAATTACGTACTTAAAATTATCTGTTAGATTAAGGACCTGCCCTGAAACGCTGCGCGTACTAGTGGCTTTACAAGACTGTAAATACTGCACTATTCAATGTATTCTCACAAACCCAATGTACCTTCTTGTATATAAATAAATAAATAAATGTTGTTGTATTGAGTACATATTCTACTGCATTATTCCTTGTAATGATCCTCATTACACCTCTCCTGTACCTCTCTCAACGAATTTAAGAGTAAAACCAAGTGCTACTTAATTAACTCCATGTAACCTACCTTACCCTACATGTCAACCCATGTCTTGCTTTTGTTTAGATTCAACTACTGGGAACAATAAGTTCCAAGTAGCACATGCAGGCTATGATGAGCACGTAGTGGACTTACCTGACACAGGAGCGGGGCTGTAACTTGATTAATTTTGTAGTACGTGGGTGAAACATTTCAACCCGTCCTCGACTCAAGTCCATTACATCCAGCGGTCGCCCCCACAGACGCATTCATAAATTTTAACATGCTGTTCATTCAAAACAAGAATTTTCTCAAATATAAATTAGTATTATATTATATTAGCATATTGTGCATATATAGTCATAGGTTAGGTTAGGTTAGGTGTTTAGGTTCGGTTGGCGATTATTTGCATTTGTAGTACGTGGGTGAAGCATTTATAGCGATGTGGTTCGAACAAAACTCGTAAGTGAAGCACTTGTTCAGGAAGTGTTCGAACGAACACTTCCTGACCTTACTGACAGGCTCCAGTATGTTTCTGTGAATAATTCAATTTCTCCCACCCTACCCATCAACATTGGTGTTCCTCAGGGCAGCATACTTGGCCCTCTCCTCTTTCTCATCTACATTAATGACCTTCCTAATGCCTCCCATCACCTCAAACCAATTCTGTTTGCTGACGACACAACCTTCATTTACTCCAGTCCTGACCCCCTTGCTCTAAATGCCACAGTGAATACTGAGCTAGAGAAAGTCCATCTTTGGCTAACTGATAACAAACTCACCCTTAACATTGACAAAACTTTTATATTCTGTTTGGCAATAAATCCTCTAATCATATAAATCTCAAAATAAACAATACCCAAATTTGTAACAAATTAAATGGCAAATTCCTTGGCATTCTCATTGACCACAAGCTGAATTTCTGGGGACACATTTTAAATATATCTAAAAAATGTTTCAAAAACTGTTGGCATTCTTTCTAAGATCAGATATTATGTACCCCGCCCTGCCCTGGTGACTCTCTATTACTCCCTCATTTATCCATATCTCAACTATGGTATTTGTGCTTGGGGTTCTACTATCCAAAATCATTTACGTCCTCTAATCACTCAACACAAAGCTGCTATTAGGACAATATCCAACTCTGGCCCCAGACATCATTCGGTACCCCTACTCAAATCTCTGAATATGTTAGACATTAAGTCACTGCACATTCTCTCATGTGTATTATACATATATAAAACGCTGAACTGTAATGCCAATCCTGACCTCAAAAGCTTCATAGAAGGTTGTAACAGAACCCATAAGCACCACACCAGAAATAAATACAGTTTTGATATTCCTAGAGTACGACTTAATCAAACTTAAAATGCTCTACAAATCAAGGGACCCAGAATGTGGAATGACCTTCCCAACCATGTTAAAGACTGTGCCTCTCTCAACCAGTTTAAGAGAAAAACGAAGCAATACCTAATCAATTCCCTGTAACCTGCCTTACCCCTCTATTGTCAACTAATGTCTGTTTTTGTTTTAAATGACGCTGTTTTGTCGACCGAATTGCATTTGTGCTGCTTTTTCAGCCATGTTCCCCCTTCTTAACTGTTTTTTTTTCCTCAACTCATTTTATTCCTTATGCTCAATTAGTCTTAAGCCTTAGTCATTTAAGTTTTTCATGCCCGAAACGCTTTGCGTAATAGTGGCTTTAGGCATTGTATGTACTAGCCCTATCTATTTACTCCATCACTCTGTACAATCACTTTTATGAATGCACCTTACCTAAATAAACATTTTGATTTTGATTTTGATTTTGATGGGTGTGCAACAAGACTAGTAACTGTGTGACTCATCATAGATGTGACTGCTGTGAGCCTCTTGTTGAATCAATTGTGACACAAAAGATTATGTGTATTTGTGTGGGTGATTAAATATTTGTGTATGTATATTTGTATACGTATGTATATATACATGTATGCATGAGTATGTGTACATATATATATATATATATATATATATATATATATATATATATATATATATATATATATATATATATATATATATATATATATATTAGGGGTACCACCTCTGGTGCAATTGCAGGGACCCACATCCTCGAAGAAGAAAACAAAGAGCATTCAGAGAAGATCTTGTGGATTCTCACCGTATACTTAATTCTTTTCCTCTCCTACCACCCCTATTATTTTTTTGTATGTTTTGTTTTATTTTATTGCAATGCTACAGTTTACAGAGAACACACACACACACACACAAATATATAACAATTAAACAATCAGCGTTCGAAGACCTCGTCCAGCTCCTCGGAGGTTGGGTGCGTACCCAGGATACAGCACGCATTTCCCCTCTGCACCGCGACACTGAGGCGCTGGAACAGGAAACTGGCTGCTCGTGGGTCTCTAGTTTTCCCAATGAATTCCTCACCAACCTCCTTTAAAAACTTGAGTGCACATTTACCCCAGGCACCCAGAGTCTCTGAGCCTATCGGCACGAACCTGTAACATATATATATATATATATATATATATATATATATATATATATATATATATATATATATATATATGTCGTACCTAGTAGCCAGAACGCACTTATCAGCCTACGATGCAAGGCCCGATTTGCCTAATAAGCCAAGTTTTATTGAATTAATATATTTTCTCTAATTTTTTTCTTATGAAATGATAAAGCTACCCATTTCATTATGTATGAGGTCAATTTTTTTTATTGGAGTTAAAATTAACGTAAATATATGACCGAACCTAACCAACCCTACCTAACCTAACCTAACCTATCTTTATAGGTTAGGTTAGGTTAGGTAGCAGAAAAAGTTAGGTTAGGTTAGGTTAGGTAGGTTAGGTAGTCGTAAAAACATTAATTCATGAAAACTTGGCTTATTAGGCAAATCGGGCTTTGCATAGTAGGCTGAGAAGTGCGTTCTGGCTACTAGGTACGACATATATATATATATATATATATATATATATATATATATATATATATATATATATATATATATATATATATATATATATATATATATATAATATTAATAATTTTGTAACTAGCGTCAAAATATTGTTATTTGCTTAGCTAAACGAACTAGAGGGTTCAGTTCCTGAACCGATTATGTGCCTCTGTAATCCTTTACACCACCGCCCACGGGATGGGTATGGGGTGCATAATGAAGAAAGAAATTGAATTCTTATATCTGTCTGGGCATTCGGAGTGACCATTCATACACATTCCAGTGTTGGTGGGTTTAGTATAACCTTCTGTGGTGAAAGAGTTGTCTTAGGTTCTCACGTACTAGACATGGAGGAAAGAGAGTGTACCATCGATGCCTATAGTTCATGGGTAAAGTTAACTCGGATAAGTAGATCCTTTAATAGTGACAATTCTAGGAGTTTTTTCACACATACGTATATATTATCGCTGTATCTGCAGTAGATGCGAAGTTTCCCTGTGGTATTGAAGGTTTTCTAGCGTTCATATTTAGAGTAACTATGGGTTGTATTTATATTTTTAATACAACAAAATTAATTATTATAATGTTTCGATTATTTCTTAGCCCCATTATTTCCGATTGGGCCCAAAAATTTATTCCCCTAAATAAATACACATTATTATCATTAAGATTGACTAAATCTAGTCCTTGCAGGCGAGATCAGCTGTAAACGCTAGCTAGCGCACAAGTACAAGAGCGACCAACATTAACACATAAGACATGTAGAGACAGACGTGTAGCTTCTGACTTTGTTTTTATTAATTAATATTACATGTTAAGCGTTTACTCTTAATATATATTATTATATATTAGTACACCAATCACACAGTAAATGTAATAGGAGTCTACCCAAGAACTGGCCACAGTCAAGTGTTTTGTGCGTTCGACCATGTTTGTGGGCCTTCAGATGCCAAGTGTAAACACTGGCGGTTTTTAAGCGGGGCGTTATTTCCAAATTTGCCCAAATATGCAATAAATGAAAACTCGTTCGATTTCAATCAAACTTTTTTGACAAGTTGTATATGGAAAGGGTTTCATCTGGTCCAAGTCTCAGCATCGTAGCATAAATAGGAAGGGAGAAAAAAATATTGAATTATGTGTCAAATATATATATATATATATATATATATATAATATATATATATATATATATATATATATATATAGTTTACAGAGAACACACACACACACACACAAATATATAACAATTAAACAATCAGCGTTCGAAGACCTCGTCCAGCTCCTCGGAGGTTGGGTGCGTACCCAGGATACAGCACGCATTTCCCCTCTGCACCGCGACACTGAGGCGCTGGAACAGGAAACTGGCTGCTCGTGGGTCTCTAGTTTTCCCAATGAGTTCCTCACCAACCTCCTTTAAAAACTTGAGTGCACATTTACCCCAGGCACCCAGAGTCTCTGAGCCTATCGGCACGAACCTGTAACAACGTTCTAGGTCTCTGTACTTGTGGATTTTCTGGGTCTCCCTGAAGGTGGCTGCCCCACCTCCCTCCGCTGAGCTGTAACGTAAATAGGTATCAGCCAATGTAGATGCACACGTGTAATCCCACACGACCTGTTTACCTTCCCTCCATGGCTGCAGGGTGACTCCATCTGGGCGTTTTTGGCTGTTGTCAGGTCTGCACAACTATATATATCTATCTCTATATATATATATATATATATATATATATATATATATATATATATATATATATATATATATATATATATATATATATATATATATATGAACAAGCCTGAACGGTCTCCTGGCACATATGCAACTGAAAACTCACACCCATAAGTGACTCGAACCCATACTGCCTAGAGCACTATGCAACTGGTGTACGTTAGACCTTAACCACTCGACCATCACGACCGTACAAAAGATGATAGTAGCCGAGGCTATTTACCCATCATCCCGACGGCACTATGATGGTAATCTTGGGCAATTTCATTTTATCAAATCACCTCATTTTTGGGGGCCACATGAGCAACTCAAATAAGTTAGGTTCTTATAATTTGTCCTTATACTATTTAATAAATAAGAAGGCTTTCTTAATGTGACGATGTCTATTGAATTTTGTAACTAGCTCATCAAGATTGTAACTTGCTTAGCTAAATAAATTGTGGGGTTCAGTCCCTGAGCCCAATATGTGCCTCTGTAACCCTTTCCACTACCGCCCACAAGATGGGTATGGGGTGCATAATAAATGGTCTAAACCAACCACCTGCCTTAAATCTTTATAGTAGATAATCTCATCAACATATCAGCTATTAAGATCAGTGTGAAATTCCGTTGTTTTGGCCAGAAATGTCCTGCCACTCTGCGTGAGTGGAGCTTTGTAATGTTTCTTTCTTCGGCAGCTTTATTTCCTCAGTTTCTGAACTGGTTTCTTTAGCTTGTATGTTTGTAATATAAACTATTCCAACATTTACAGTTGTTCTTCTTTGTGAAATTTAACAAAAAATTGTGGTGTAAGGGTGGATAAAGTTCAAGCCCCGGCAGCACCCAGTCTTACTCCATAGTTCCACCTTTGTGGACAGCGTATAAGCCTTAACTTGTTATATACCTGGCTGCCTGTACCCCTACACATGATTATCATTAACTATTATGATACAGATGCCCGGCTAAAGCGAACAAGTACAGTTTCGTCATAGGAAATTCCTAGATTTGAATTACACTACAATCATTCAAAGTATTTTTGGTGTGAAATGCTGTTTATTTTATCATAGATTTGTTGTTTTAATAATATTACGGCCGTCTAAACAAAGAACAGTACATCCCAAGCAGAAGTTATATAATGATATTCTTCAACAGTAGATTTAAAGAAAATTAATTGTATCTAATACCAATAGTATAAAACCTTATCATAAGCAAGGGATTTGTGGATCAGTGTTTAAAGGAAGATTCGGAGTAATAATAATAAGCTAATGTCATCTGTCGGCAAAGAGAACACTATCAACTGGCTAGTTCAAAGTAGCCATAAGATACCAGCTACGCCATCTGTTGACAGATCAAATTACACTTATAACAAGTTACCCCACAAAATACAACTAGACGCCAACTCGTTTTTTTCCAACGCACATAATAGCCAAACAGCAACTCATTAGGTGGGTTGTTGTTGCTCGGGTCAGGAGGTTGCCTAGCGCCGCCCACAGAGGTGTATGGGGTGTCATAATCAATGGCTATATCATTGGTAGAACTCTTTGTTGACATTCACCTCAACAAGCCCAATCACAAGGAAGGATCACTAAAGGGTCCATCCACTTAATAAATCAATCTTATTCAGCACACCATCCTTGCTTATGACATTCTGCTTCATCATTAATATACCTAAAAAGTGAAGGGTTAATTATTTAAAAGCATTCACTTAAGTGATAAATAATCTACTGCAGGATATAACAGATGTTATATGAAAATGGGCTGGCTACCTAAGTTGTGACGTCTTCAGTGGGTGTTGCCATACACAAATAATATCAATGATACTAATGTCTTCCGTTCTCTTATTGGATCTTCTCGATTATTCAGTTAGATTGAAATTTCTGTCTTGTACAAAACGAAGAGGTTGTGTTTGAAAAAGAGATTGTTTTGCAAAAAGACTTATTTCTTAGTTAAATTTAATTATAGAAAGAGGGTTGGCATTCCCAGCAACAGGCAATCACAGGAAGGGATTTGCTAAAAGTTCGTCTCCTTACTTACGTCTTCAGGAGCGACACACAGCTCTAGCTTATGACTTTCTGTTTAATCTCTTGTATATAAAAATATGAATATTTCCGTTACTAGTATATTAAAATTATGAGATATAACAGTTGTTACACAAAATAGCTAAAGTTTGCCATTAAAAAGAGCTCATAGTGGATTTTGTAAAAGTTTTATGGAAAGCGTTGACGTTAGTCTAGGTCATTATTATGCACCCCCATACCAGCCTGTGTGGCTGGTAGTGGAAAGGGTTACAGAGCACATAATGGGCTCAGGGACTGATATACCCACCATTTTTAGCTTAGCAAGTTACAGTCTTGATGAGCTAGTTCCAAAAATTCAGTATAAGTCGTCACATCATTATTGGGTTCCCCCCGAGATCGATCTATCAAGCACAGGTTTCGAAAGTTATAGCAACTGACTATGTGGAAGGCTAGTGTCACAATTGACATGTTTGTCCGGCACACCGCCTCCCATCCAGGGGGCTAGCGGTGGTAGGCTACAATCACTTAGTTACTACCCTCATAATGGAAGGCGGTTCCTAATGGAAAGCGTGTTATACAATTTTCTAAATAGCTTGATATATGGGTGCTGACTTCTCAATTCGTGTACCTAATGTACCTAATATGTGTAGGCTTGTCTCCAGTTCCTTGTAGATGTTATACCAGTCAGGACAATGAGTAAGGGCTCTGAGTATAACTGCGTTTATTACACTATTCTTATGACTGCCTTTTGAGCAGCCTGATGGCAGTAATATCCGGGAAACATCAACTACTTTCGGATAACTTGAGGCAAAGTGAAATTCACACCAGTTACTCCATCATCATTCTATTATCCAGGAAGTAACCTGGCACGTCTATGGGTCATCTAGGTAAGGTTAGCAGACTTCAAGATGGTTATCCCTCTGCTAGGCTTAGGCTCGGTTACTAGTACCTTGGGAGTTTGTAACATCTGCTGATGTCGACTTGACTAAATGTAAACTCTGTCAGCAAACTGTATTCGCATACTTTGCGTCATTATATAATGGAATGATGAAAAAATCGCGGAATTAGAGATAACACCATCAATAGTTTCCAAGAAAGTATACGTACTTCATTCATAATGATGTGCTGCCCGAACTCTTAGCGAAGTATCCAAATAGT
>WNGS01078688.1:0-21340 GCA_020271785.1 Procambarus virginalis | reverse complement strand
TGTACACTGCATAGTGCACACTGCACACTGTCACTGCATAGTGCACACTGCATAGTGCACACTGCATAGTGCACACTGCATAGGGACACTGCATAGTGTACACTGCACACTGCACACTGTACAACTGCATAGTGGACACACTGCATAGTGTACACTGCATAGTGCACATGCATAGAGCACACTGCATAGTGTACACTGCATAGTGCACACTGCATAGTGCACACTGCATAGAGCACACTGCTTAGAGCACACTGCATAGTGCTCACTGCATAGTGCACACTACATAGTGCACACTGCATAGTGCACACTGCATAGTGCACACTGCATAGTGCACACTGCATAGTGTACACTGCATAGTGCACACTGCATAGTGTACACTGCATAGTGCACACTGCATAGTGCACACTGCATTGTGCACACTGCATAGTGTACACTGCATAGTGCACACTGCATAGTGTACACTGCATGTGCACACTGCATAGTGTACACTGCATAGTGCACACTGCAGAGAGCACACTGCATAGTGCACACGGCATAGTGTACACTGCTAGTGCACACTGCATAGTGCACACTGCATAGTGTACACTGCATAGTGCACACTGCATAGTGCACACTGCATAGTGCACACTGCACACTGTACCTGCATAGTGCACACTGCATAGAGCCCACTGCATAGTGCACAATGCATAGAGCACACTGCATAGTGCACACGGACACTGTACACTGCATATGCACACTGCACCTGGCACCTGTACACTGCATAGTGCACACTGCATAGTGCACACTGCATAGTGTACACTGCATAGAGCACACTGCATAGTGCACACTGCCACAGCACACTGTACACTGCATAGGCACACTGCATAGCGCACACTGCATAGTGCACACTGCATAGTGCCACTGCATAGTGCACACTGCATAGTGCACACTTCACACTGCATAGTACACTGCATAGAGCACACTGCATAGTGCACACTGCACACTGTACACTGCATAGTGGCACACTGCACACTGTACCTGCACACTGTACACTGTACACTGCACACTGTACACTGCACACTGCACACTGTACCTGCACACTGTACACTGCACACTGTACACTGTACACTGTCACTGCACACTGTACACTGCACACTGTACACTGCACACTGCACACTGTACACTGCATAGTGCACACTGCACACTGTACACTGCATAGTGCACACTGCATAGTGCACACTGCATTGCACACTGCATAGTGTACACTGCATAGTGCACACTGCATAGTGTACACTGCATAGTGCACACTGCATAGTGCACACTGCATAGTGCACACTGCACACTGTACACTGCATAGTGCACACTGCATAGTGCACACTGCATAGTGCACACTGCATATGCACACTGCTATTGCACACTGCACACTGCACACGTACACTGCATAGTGCACACTGCACACTGTACACTGCATATTGCACACTGCATAGTGCACCTGCATAGTGCACACTGCATAGTTACACTGCACACTGTACACTGCATAGTGCACACTGCATAGTGCACACTGCATAGTGCACACTGCATAATGCACACTGCACACTGCACACTGTGCACTGCATAGTGCACACTGCATAGTGCACACTGCATAGTGCACACTGCACTAGTGTACACTGCACACTGCACACTGTACACTGCATAGTGCACACTGCATAGTGTCCACTGCATAGTGCACACTGCACACTGTATACTGCATAGTGCACACTGCATAGGCACACTGCATAGTGTACACTGCAACTGTACCTGCACACTGTACACTGCACACTGTACACTGCATATGCACACTGCATAGTGTACACTGCATAGTGCACACTGCATAGTGCACACTGCATAGTGCACACTGCATAGTGCACACTGCATAGTGCACACTGCATAGTGCACACTGCACACTGCACACTGTACACTGCATAGTGCACACTGCATAGTGACACTGCATAGTGCACACTGCATAGTGTACACTGCATAGTGCACACTGCATAGTGCACATTGCACCACTGCACACTGTACACTGCATAGTGCACACTGCATAGTGCATAGTGCACACTGCATAGTGTACACTGCATAGTGCACACTGCATAGTGCACACTGCACACTGCTCACTGCACACTGCATGTGCACATTGCATAGTGCACACTGCATAGTGTACACTGCATAGTGCACACTGCATAGTGCACACTGCACACTGTACACTGCATAGTGCACACTGCATATGCACACACTGCATAGTGCACACTGCACACTGCACACTGCATAGTGCACACTGCATAGTGTACACTGCATAGTGCACACTGCACACTGCACACTGCATAGTGCACACTGCACACTGCATAGTGCACACTGCACACTGTAGACTGCATAGCGCACACTGCATAGTGCACACTGCATAGTGCACACTGATAGTGTACACTGCATAGTGCACACTGCATAGTGTACACTGCATAGTGTACACTGCATAGTGTACACTGCATAGTGTACACTGTATAGTGCACACTGCATAGTGCACACTGCATAGTGTACACTGCATAGTGCACACTGCCATAGTGTACACTGCGTAGTGTACACTGCATAGTGTACACTGCATAGTGTACACTGCATAGTGTACACTGCATAGTGTACACTGCACACTGCACACTGTACACTGCATAGTGCACACTGCATAGTGCACACTGCATAGTGTACACTGCAACTGCACACTGTACACTGCATAGTGCACACTGCATAGTGCACACTGCATAGTGCACACTGCACACTGCACACTGCATAGTGCACACTGCATAGTGCACACTGCCACTGTACACTGCACACTGTACACTGCACACTGCACACTGCACACTGCACACTGCATAGTGCACACTGCACCTGTACACTGCATAGTGCACACTGCATAGTGCACACTGCATAGTGTACACTGCATAGTGACACTTGCATAGTGTACACTGCATAGTGCACACTGCATAGTGCACACTGCATAGTGCACACTGTATAGTGCACACTGCACACTGTACACTGCATAGTGCACACTGCATAGAGCACACTGCATAGTGCACACTGCATAGAGCACACTGCATAGTGCACACTGCACATGCACACTGTACACTGCATAGTGCACACTGCACACGTACACTGCATATTGCACACTGCATAGTGCACACTGCATAGTGCACACTGCATAGTGTACACTGCACACTGTACACTGCATAGTGCACACTGCATAGTGCACACTGCATAGTGCACACTGCATAGTGCACACTGCACACTGCACACTGTACACTGCATAGTGCACACTGCATAGTGCACACTGCATAGTGTACTGCACACTGCACACTGTACACTGCATAGTGCACACTGCATAGTGCACACTGCATAGTGCACACTGCACACTGTATACTGCATAGTGCACACTGCATAGTGCACACTGCACACTGTACACTGCACACTGTACACTGCACACTGTACACTGCACACTGTACACTGCATAGTGCACACTGCACACTGTACACTGCATATGCACACTGCATAGTGCACACTGCATAGTGCACACTGCATAGTGCACACTGCATAGTGTACACTGCACACTGCACACTGTACACACTGCATAGTGCACACTGCATATGTACACTGCATAGTGCACACTGCATAGTGCACACTGCACACTGCACAATGTACACTGCATGCCTAGTGCACACTGCATAGTGCACACTGGCATAGTGCATATGCACACTGCATAGTGTACACTGCATAGTCACACTGCATAGTGCACACTGCACACTGCTCACTGTACACTGCATTTGCACACTGCATAGTGCACACTGCATAGTGTACACTGCATAGTGCACACTGCATAGTGCACACTGCACACTGTACACTGCATAGTGCACACTGCATAGTGCACACTGCATAGTGCACACTGCACACTGCACACTGCATAGTGCACACTGCATAGTGTACACTGCATAGTGCACACTGCACACTGTACACTGCATATTGCACACTGCACACTGCATAGTGCACACTGTAGACTGCATGCGCACACTGCATAGTGCACACTGCATAGTGCCACTGAATAGTGTACACTGCATAGTGCACACTGCATATTGTACACACTGCATAGTGTACACTGCATAGTGTACACTGTATAGTGCACACTGCATAGTGCACACTGCATAGTGTACACTGCATAGTGCACACTGCATAGTGTACACTGCATAGTGTACACTGCATAGTGTACACTGCATAGTGTACACTGCATAGTGTACACTGCACACTGCACACTGTACACTGCATAGTGCACACTGCATAGTGCACACTGCATAGTGTACACTGCACACTGCACACTGTACACTGCATAGTGCACACTGCATGTGCACACTGCATAGTGCACACTGCACACTGTATACTGCATAGTGCACACTGCATAGTGCACACTGCACACTGTACACTGCACACTGTACACTGCCACCTGTACACTGCACACTGTACACTGCATAGTGCACCTGCACACTGTACACTGCATAGTGCACACTGCATAGTGCACACTGCATAGTGCACACTGCATAGTGCACACTGCATAGTGTACACTGCACACTGCACACTGTACACTGCATAGTGCACACTGCATAGTGCACACTGCATAGTGCACACTGCATAGTGCACACTGCATAGTGTACACTGCACACTGCACACTGTACACTGCAGTGCACACTGCATATGTACACTGCATATGCACACTGCATAGTGCACACTGCACAATGTACACTGCCTAGTGCACACTGCATATGCACACTGCATAGTGCACACTGCATAGTGTACACTGCATAGTGCACACTGCATATGCACATTGCACACTGCACACTGTACACTGCATAGTGCACACTGCATAGTGCATAGTGCACACTGCATAGTGTACACTGCATAGTGCACACTGCATAGTGCACACTGCACACTGCTCACTGTACACTGCATAGTGCACATTGCATAGTGCACACTGCATAGTGTACACTGCATAGTGCACACTGCATAGTGCACACTGCACACTGTACACTCCATAGTGCACACTGCATAGTGCACACTGCATAGTGCACACTGCACACTGCACACTTCATAGTGCACACTGCATAGTGCACACTGAATAGTGTACACTGCATAGTGCACACTGCATAGTGTACACTGCATAGTGTACACTGCATAGTGTACACTGCATAGTGTACACTGCATAGTGTACACTGTATAGTGCACACTGCATAGTGCACACTGCATAGTGTACACTGCATAGTGCACACTGCATAGTGTACACTGCATAGTGCACACTGCAAAGTGTACACTGCATAGTGTACACTGCATAGTGCACACTGCATAGTGCACACTGCATAGTGCACACTGCATAGTGCACACTGCATAGTGCACACTGCATAGTGCACACTGCATAGTGTACACTGCACACTGTACACTGCATAGTGCACACTGCATAGTGCACACTGCATAGAGCACACTGCACACTGCATAGTGCACACTGCATAGTGTACACTGCACACTGTACACTGCACACTGCATAGTGCACACTGCATAGTGCACACTGCATAGTGCACACTGCATAGTGCACAATGCACACTGCATAGCGCACACTGCATGGTGTACACTGCACACTGCATAGTGCACACTGCATAGTGCACACTGCATAGAGCACACTGCACACTGCATAGTGCACACTATATAGTGTACACTGCACACTGTACACTGCATAGTGCACACTGCATAATGTACACTGCACACTGCATAGTGCACACTGCATAGTGCACACTGCATAGTGCACACTGCATAGTGCACACTGCATAGTGCACACTGTACACTGCATAGTGCACACTGCATAGTGTACACTGCATAGTGTACACTGCATAGTGTACACTGCATAGTGTACACTGTATAGTGCACACTGCATTGTGCACACTGCATAGTGTACACTGCATAGTGCACACTGCATAGTGTACACTGCGTAGTGTACACTGCATAGTGTACACTGCATAGTGTACACTGCATAGTGTACACTGCATAATGCACAGTGCATAGTGTACACTGCATAGTGTACACTGCATAGTGCACACTGCATACTGCACACTGCATAGTGCACACTGCATCGTGCACACTGCATAGTACACACTGCATAGTGTACACTGCACACTGTACACTGCATAGTGCACACTGCATAGTGCACACTGCATAGAGCACACTGCACACTGCATAGTGCACACTGCATAGTGTACACTGCACACTGTACACTGCACACTGCATAGTGCACACTGCATAGTGCACACTGCATAGTGCACACTGCATAGTGCACAATGCACACTGCATAGCGCACACTGCATAGTGTACACTGCACACTGCATAGTGCACACTGCATAGTGCACACTGCATAGAGCACACTGCATAGTGCACACTATATAGTGTACACTGCACACTGTACACTGCATAGTGCACACTGCATAGTGTACACTGCACACTGCATAGTGCACACTGCATAGTGCACACTGCATAGTGCACACTGCATAGTGCACACTGTACACTGCATAGTGCACACTGTACACTGCATAGTGCACACTGCATAGTGCACACTGTACACTGCATAGTGCACACTGCATAGTGCACACTGTACACTGCATAGTGCACACTGTACACTGCATAGTGCACACTGTACACTGCATAGTGCACACTGTACACTGCATAGTGCACACTGTACACTGCATAGTGCACACTGTACACTGCATAGTGCACACTGTACACTGCATAGTGTACACTGCATAGTGCACACTGTACACTGCATAGTGCACACTGTACACTGCATAGTGCACACTGCACACTGCATAGTGCACACTGTACACTGCATAGTGCACACTGCATAGTGCACACTGTACACTTCATAGTGCACACTGTACACTGCATATTGCACACTGCACACTGCACACTGTACACTGTATAGTGCACACTGCATAGTGCACACTGCATAGTGTACACTGCATAGAGCACACTGCATAGTGCACACTGCACACTGCACACTGTACACTGCATAGTGCACACTGCATAGCGCACACTGCATAGTGCACACTGCATAGTGCACACTGCATAGTGCACACTGCATAGTGCACACTGCACACTGCATAGTGTACACTGCATAGAGCACACTGCATAGTGCACACTGCACACTGTACACTGCATAGTGCACACTGCACACTGTACACTGCACACTGTACCCTGTACACTGCACACTGTACACTGCACACTGCACACTGTACACTGCACACTGTACACTGCACACTGTACACTGTACACTGTACACTGCACACTGTACACTGCACATTGTACACTGCACACTGCACACTGTACACTGCATAGTGCACACTGCACACTGTACACTGCATAGTGCACACTGCATAGTGCACACTGCATAGTGCACACTGCATAGTGTACACTGCATAGTGCACACTGCATAGTGTACACTGCATAGTGCACACTGCATAGTGTACACTGCATAGTGTACACTGCATAGTGCACACTGCATAGTGTACACTGCATAGTGCACACTGCATAGAGCACACTGCATAGTGCACACTGCATAGTGCACACTGCATAGTGCACACTGCATAGTGCACACTGCATAGTGTACACTGCATAGTGCACACTGCATAGTGTACACTGCATAGTGCACACTGCATAGTGCACACTGCATAGTGCACACTGTATAGTGCACACTGCACACTGTACACTGCATAGTGCACACTGCATAGAGCACACTGCATAGTGCACACTGCATAGAGCACACTGCATAGTGCACACTGCACACTGTACACTGCATAGTGCACACTGCACACTGTACACTGCATATTGCACACTGCATAGTGCACACTGCATAGTGCACACTGCATAGTGTACACTGCACACTGTACACTGCATAGTGCACACTGCATAGTGCACACTGCATAGTGCACACTGCATAGTGCACACTGCACACTGCACACTGTACACTGCATAGTGCACACTGCATAGTGCACACTGCATAGTGTACACTGCACACTGTACACTGCATAGTGCACACTGCATAGTGCACACTGCATAGTGCACACTGCACACTGTATACTGCATAGTGCACACTGCATAGTGCACACTGCACACTGTACACTGCACACTGTACACTGCACACTGTACACTGCACACTGTACACTGCATAGTGCACACTGCACACTGTACACTGCATAGTGCACACTGCATAGTGCACACTGCATAGTGCACACTGCATAGTGCACACTGCATAGTGTACACTGCACACTGCACACTGTACACTGCATAGTGCACACTGCATAGTGTACACTGCATAGTGCACACTGCATAGTGCACACTGCACACTGCACAGTGTACACTGCCTAGTGCACACTGCATAGTGCACACTGCATAGTGCACACTGCATAGTGTACACTGCATAGTGCACACTGCATAGTGCACATTGCACACTGCACACTGTACACTGCATAGTGCACACTGCATAGTGCATAGTGCACACTGCATAGTGTACACTGCATAGTGCACACTGCATAGTGCACACTGCACACTGCTCACTGTACACTGCATAGTGCACATTGCATAGTGCACACTGCATAGTGTACACTGCATAGTGCACACTGCATAGTGCACACTGCACACTGTACACTGCATAGTGCACACTGCATAGTGCACACTGCATAGTGCACACTGCACACTGCACACTGCATAGTGCACACTGCATAGTGCACACTGCACACTGTACACTGCACACTGTACACTGCATAGTGCACACTGCACACTGCATAGTGCACACTGCACACTGTAGACTGCATAGCGCACACTGCATAGTGCACACTGCATAGTGCACACTGATAGTGTACACTGCATAGTGCACACTGCATAGTGTACACTGCATAGTGTACACTGCATAGTGTACACTGCATAGTGTACACTGTGTAGTGCACACTGCATAGTGCACACTGCATAGTGTACACTGCATAGTGCACACTGCATAGTGTACACTGCGTAGTGTACACTGCATAGTGTACACTGCATAGTGTACACTGCACACTGCTCACTGTACACTGCATAGTGCACACTGCATAGTGCACACTGCATAGTACACACTGCATAGTGCACACTGCACACTGCACACTGTACACTGCATAGTGCACACTGCATAGTGCACACTGCATAGTGTACACTGCACACTGCACACTGTACACTGCATAGTGCACACTGCATAGTGCACACTGCACACTGTATACTGCATAGTGCACACTGCATAGTGCACACTGCACACTGTACACTGCACACTGTACACTGCACACTGTACACTGCACACTGTACACTGCATAGTGCACACTGCACACTGTACACTGCATAGTGCACACTGCATAGTACACACTGCATAGTGCACACTGCATAGTGCACACTGCATAGTGTACACTGCACACTGCACACTGTACACTGCATAGTGCACACTGCATAGTGCACACTGCATAGTGCACACTGCATAGTGTACACTGCACACTGCACACTGTACACTGCATAGTGCACACTGCATAGTGTACACTGCATAGTGCACACTGCATAGTGCACACTGCACACTGCACAATGTACACTGCCTAGTGCACACTGCATAGTGCACACTGCATAGTGCACACTGCATAGTGTACACTGCATAGTGCACACTGCATAGTGCACATTGCACACTGCACACTGTACACTGCATAGTGCACACTGCATAGTGCATAGTGCACACTGCATAGTGTACACTGCATAGTGCACACTGCATAGTGCACACTGCACACTGCTCACTGTACACTGCATAGTGCACATTGCATAGTGCACACTGCATAGTGTACACTGCATAGTGCACACTGCATAGTGCACACTGCACACTGTACACTCCATAGTGCACACTGCATAGTGCACACTGCATAGTGCACACTGCACACTGCACACTGCATAGTGCACACTGCATAGTGTACACTGCATAGTGCACACTGCACACTGTACACTGCATAGTGCACACTGCACTCTGCATAGTGCACACTGCACACTGTAGACTGCATAGCGCACACTGTAGACTGCATAGCGCACACTGCATAGTGCACACTGCATAGTGCACACTGAATAGTGTACACTGCATAGTGCACACTGCATAGTGTACACTGCATAGTGTACACTGCATAGTGTACACTGCATAGTGTACACTGTATAGTGCACACTGCATAGTGCACACTGCATAGTGTACACTGCATAGTGCACACTGCATAGTGTACACTGCGTAGTGTACACTGCATAGTGTACACTGCATAGTGTACACTGCATAGTGTACACTGCATAGTGTACACTGCACACTGCACACTGTACACTGCATAGTGCACACTACATAGTGCACACTGCATAGTTTACACTGCACACTGCACACTGTACACTGCATAGTGCACACTGCATAGTGCACACTGCATAGTGCACACTGCACACTGTATACTGCATAGTGCACACTGCATAGTGCACACTGCACACTGTACACTGCACACTGTACACTGCACACTGTACACTGCACACTGTACACTGCATAGTGCACACTGCACACTGTACACTGCATAGTGCACACTGCATAGTGCACACTGCATAGTGCACACTGCATAGTGCACACTGCATAGTGTACACTGCACACTGTACACTGCATAGTGCACACTGCATAGTGCACACTGCATAGTGCACACTGCATAGTGCACACTGCATAGTGTACACTGCACACTGCACACTGTACACTGCATAGTGCACACTGCATAGTGTACACTGCATAGTGCACACTGCATAGTGCACACTGCACAATGTACACTGCCTAGTGCACACTGCATAGTGCACACTGCATAGTGCACACTGCATAGTGTACACTGCATAGTGCACACTGCATAGTGCACATTGCACACTGCACACTGTACACTGCATAGTGCACACTGCATAGTGCATAGTGCACACTGCATAGTGTACACTACATAGTGCACACTGCATAGTGCACACTGCACACTGCTCACTGTACACTGCATAGTGCACATTGCATAGTGCACACTGCATAGGTACACTGCATAGTGCACACTGCATAGTGCACACTGCACACTGTACACTCCATAGTGCACACTGCATAGTGCACACTGCATAGTGCACACTGCACACTGCACACTTCATAGTGCACACTGCATAGTGTACACTGCATAGTGCACACTGCACACTGTACACTGCATAGTGCACACTGCATAGTGCACACTGCACACGTAGACTGCATAGCGCACACTGCATAGTGCACACTGCATAGTGCACACTGATAGTGTACACTGCATAGTGCACACTGCATAGTGTACACTGCATAGTGTACACTGCATAGTGTACACTGTAAGTGCACACTGCATAGTGCACACTGCATAGTGTACACTGCACTGTACACTGCATAGTGTACACATAGTTAGCGGGGAAGTAAGAAAGTGTTTACTAGAGTTGGATGTGACAAAGGCTATAGGCCCAGATGGAATCTCTCCCTGGATACTTAAGGAAGGAGCAGAAGAACTGTGCCTACCACTCTCCATAGTGTATAACAAATCTCTGGCAACAGGGGAACTGCCAGAAATTTGGAAAGCAGCTAATGTAGTCCCGATATACAAGAAAGGGGATAGACAGGAGGCACTGAATTACAGGCCAGTGTCCCTAACCTGCATACCATGCAAGCTGATGGAGAAGATTGTGCGAAGAAAGCTAGTGGAGCACCTGGAGCGAAAGAACTTTGTAACACAGCACCAACATGGATTCAGGGATGGCAGGTCCTGCCTCACAGGGTTACTTGAATTTTACGACCAGGCAACAAAAATAAGGCAAGAAAGAGAAGGGTGGGCAGACTGCATATTTTTGGATTGTCAGAAAGCCTTTGATACAGTGCCACACAAGAGACTAGTCAAAAAGCTGGAGATGCAGGCTGGAGTGAAAGGGAAGGTACTCCGTTGGATACAGGAGTACCTAAGCAACAGGAGACAAAGAGTCAGTGTGAGGGGTGAGGTCTCAGATTGGCGAGACGTTACGAGTGGAGTCCCGCAGGGGTCAGTCCTTGGACCTATACTGTTTCTGATATATGTAAATGATCTCCCAGAGGGTATAGAATCGTTTCTCTCAATGTTTGCCGATGATGCAAAAATTATGAGGAGGATTGAAACTGAGGACGATAGTAGGAGGCTACAAGACGACCTAGACAGACTGAGTGAATGGTCCAACAATGGCTGTTGAAGTTCAACCCGAGTAAATGCAAAGTAATGAAACTAGGCAGTGGAAACAGGAGGCCAGACACAGGATACAGAATAGGAGATGAAGTACTTAATGAAACGGATAGAGAGAAAGATCTAGGAGTTGATATCACACCAAACCTGTCTCCTGAAGCCCACATAAAAAGGATAACATCTGCGGCATATGCGAGGCTGGCTAACATCAGAACAGCGTTCAGGAACCTGTGTAAGGAATCATTCAGAATCTTGTACACCACATATGTAAGACCAATCCTGGAGTATGCAGCCCCAGCATGGAGCCCGTACCTTGTCAAGCACAAGTCGAAGCTGGAAAAAGTCCAAAGGTATGCCACTAGACTAGTACCAGAACTAAGAGGCATGAGTTACGAGGAAAGGCTGCGGGAAATGCACCTTACGACACTGGAAGACAGAAGAGTAAGGGGAGATATGATCACAACCTACAAAATCCTCAGAGGAATCGACCGGGTAGACAAGGACAAACTATTCAACACTGGGGGGACGCGAACAAGGGGACACAGGTGGAAACTGAGTACCCACATGAGCCACAGAGACGTTAGAAGGAACTTTTTCAGTGTCAGAGTAGTTAACAGATGGAATGCTTTAGGCAGTGATGTGGTGGAGGCTGACTCCATACACAGTTTCAAGGGTAGATATGATAGAGCCCAGTAGGCTCGGGAATCTGTACACCAGTTGATTGACAGTTGAGAGGCGGGACCAAAGAGCCAAAGCTCAACCCCCGCAAGCACAAATAGGTGAGTACTGCATAGTGCACACTGCATAGTGTACACTGCGTAGTGTACACTGCATAGTGTACACTGCATAGTGTACACTGCATAGTGTACACTGCATAGTGCACACTGCAAAGTGTACACTGCATAGTGTACACTGCATAGTGCACACTGCATAGTGCACACTGCATAGTGCACACTGCATAGTGCACACTGCATAGTGCACACTGCATAGTGTACACTGCACACTGTACACTGCATAGTGCACACTGCATAGTGCACACTGCATAGAGCACACTGCACACTGCATAGTGCACACTGCATAGTGTACACTGCACACTGTACACTGCACACTGCATAGTGCACACTGCATAGTGCACACTGCATAGTGCACACTGCATAGTGCACAATGCACACTGCATAGCGCACACTGCATAGTGTACACTGCACACTGCATAGTGCACACTGCATAGTGCACACTGCATAGAGCACACTGCACACTGCATAGTGCACACTGTATAGTGTACACTGCACACTGTACACTGCATAGTGCACACTGCATAATGTACACTGCACACTGCATAGTGCACACTGCATAGTGCACACTGCATAGTGCACACTGCATAGTGCACACTGTACACTGCATAGTGCACACTGCATAGTGCACACTGTACACTGCATAGTGCACACTGCATAGTGTACACTGCATAGTGTACACTGCATAGTGTACACTGCATAGTGTACACTGTATAGTGCACACTGCATTGTGCACACTGCATAGTGTACACTGCATAGTGCACACTGCATAGTGTACACTGCGTAGTGTACACTGCATAGTGTACACTGCATAGTGTACACTGCATAGTGTACACTGCATAGTGCACACTGCATAGTACACACTGCATAGTGTACACTGCACACTGTACACTGCATAGTGCACACTGCATAGTGCACACTGCATAGTGCACACTGCATAGAGCACACTGCACACTGCATAGTGCACACTGCATAGTGTACACTGCACACTGTACACTGCACACTGCATAGTGCACACTGCATAGTGCACACTGCATAGTGCACACTGCATAGTGCACAATGCACACTGCATAGCGCACACTGCATAGTGTACACTGCACACTGCATAGTGCACACTGCATAGTGCACACTGCATAGAGCACACTGCACACTGCATAGTGCACACTATATAGTGTACACTGCACACTGTACACTGCATAGTGCACACTGCATAGTGTACACTGCACACTGCATAGTGCACACTGCATAGTGCACACTGTACACTGCATAGTGCACACTGCATAGTGCACACTGTACACTGCATAGTGCACACTGTACATTGCATAGTGCACACTGCATAGTGCACACTGTACACTGCATAGTGCACACTGCATAGTGCACACTGTACACTGCATAGTGCACACTGTACACTGCATAGTGCACACTGTACACTGCATAGTGCACACTGTACACTGCATAGTGCACACTGTACACTGCATAGTGCACACTGTACACTGCATAGTGCACACTGTACACTGCATAGTGCACACTGTACACTGCATAGTGCACACTGTACACTGCATAGTGTACACTGCATAGTGCACACTGTACACTGCATAGTGCACACTGTACACTGCATAGTGCACACTGCACACTGCATAGTGCACACTGTACACTGCATAGTGCACACTGCATAGTGCACACTGTACACTTCATAGTGCACACTGTACACTGCATATTGCACACTGCACACTGCACACTGTACACTGTATAGTGCACACTGCATAGTGCACACTGCATAGTGTACACTGCATAGAGCACACTGCATAGTGCACACTGCACACTGCACACTGTACACTGCATAGTGCACACTGCATAGCGCACACTGCATAGTGCACACTGCATAGTGCACACTGCATAGTGCACACTGCATAGTGCACACTGCACACTGCATAGTGTACACTGCATAGAGCACACTGCATAGTGCACACTGCACACTGTACACTGCATAGTGCACACTGCACACTGTACACTGCATAGTGCACACTGCACACTGTACACTGCACACTGTACACTGTACACTGCACACTGTACACTGCACACTGCACACTGTACACTGCACACTGTACACTGCACACTGTACACTGTACACTGTACACTGCACACTGTACACTGCACACTGTACACTGCACACTGCACACTGTACACTGCATAGTGCACACTGCACACTGTACACTGCATAGTGCACACTGCATAGTGCACACTGCATAGTGCACACTGCATAGTGTACACTGCATAGTGCACACTGCATAGTGTACACTGCATAGTGCACACTGCATAGTGTACACTGCATAGTGTACACTGCATAGTGCACACTGCATAGTGTACACTGCATAGTGCACACTGCATAGAGCACACTGCATAGTGCACACTGCATAGTGTACACTGCATAGTGCACACTGCATAGTGCACACTGCATAGTGTACACTGCATAGTGCACACTGCATAGTGTACACTGCATAGTGCACACTGCATAGTGCACACTGCATAGTGCACACTGTATAGTGCACACTGCACACTGTACACTGCATAGTGCACACTGCATAGAGCACACTGCATAGTGCACACTGCATAGAGCACACTGCATAGTGCACACTGCACACTGCACACTGTACACTGCATAGTGCACACTGCACACTGTACACTGCATATTGCACACTGCATAGTGCACACTGCATAGTGCACACTGCATAGTGTACACTGCACACTGTACACTGCATAGTGCACACTGCATAGTGCACACTGCATAGTGCACACTGCATAGTGCACACTGCACACTGTACACTGCATAGTGCACACTGCATAGTGCACACTGCATAGTGTACACTGCACACTGCACACTGTACACTGCATAGTGCACACTGCATAGTGCACACTGCATAGTGCACACTGCACACTGTATACTGCATAGTGCACACTGCATAGTGCACACTGCACACTGTACACTGCACACTGTACACTGCACACTGTACACTGCACACTGTACACTGCATAGTGCACACTGCACACTGTACACTGCATAGTGCACACTGCATAGTGCACACTGCATAGTGCACACTGCATAGTGCACACTGCATAGTGTACACTGCACACTGCACACTGTACACTGCATAGTGCACACTGCATAGTGTACATTGCATAGTGCACACTGCATAGTGCACACTGCACACTGCACAATGTACACTGCCTAGTGCACACTGCATAGTGCACACTGCATAGTGCACACTGCATAGTGTACACTGCATAGTGCACACTGCATAGTGCACATTGCACACTGCACACTGTACACTGCATAGTGCACACTGCATAGTGCATAGTGCACACTGCATAGTGTACACTGCATAGTGCACACTGCATAGTGCACACTGCACACTGCTCACTGTACACTGCATAGTGCACATTGCATAGTGCACACTGCATAGTGTACACTGCATAGTGCACACTGCATAGTGCACACTGCACACTGTACACTCCATAGTGCACACTGCATAGTGCGCACTGCATAGTGCACACTGCACACTGCATAGTGCACACTGCATAGTGTACACTGCATAGTGCACACTGTACACTGCATAGTGCACACTGCACACTGCATAGTGCACACTGCACACTGTAGACTGCATAGCGCACACTGCATAGTGCACACTGCATAGTGCACACTGAATAGTGTACACTGCATAGTGCACACTGCATAGTGTACACTGCATAGTGTACACTGCATAGTGTACACTGCATAGTGTACACTGTATAGTGCACACTGCATAGTGCACACTGCATAGTGTACACTGCATAGTGCACACTGCATAGTGTACACTGCGTAGTGTATACTGCATAGTGTACACTGCATAGTGTAGACTGCATAGTGTACACTGCATAGTGTACACTGCACACTGCACACTGTACACTGCATAGTGCACACTGCATAGTGCACACTGCATAGTGTACACTGCACACTGCACACTGTACACTGCATAGTGCACACTGCATAGTGCACACTGCATAGTGCACACTGCACACTGTATACTGCATAGTGCACACTGCATAGTGCACACTGCACACTGTACACTGCACACTGTACACTGCACACTGTACACTGCACACTGTACACTGCATAGTGCACACTGCACACTGTACACTGCATAGTGCACACTGCATAGTGCACACTGCATAGTGCACACTGCATAGTGCACACTGCATAGTGTACACTGCACACTGCACACTGTACACTGCATAGTGCACACTGCATAGTGCACACTGCATAGTGCACACTGCATAGTGCACACTGCATAGTGTACACTGCACACTGCACACTGTACACTGCATAGTGCACACTGCATAGTGTACACTGCATAGTGCACACTGCATAGTGCACACTGCACAATGTACACTGCCTAGTGCACACTGCATAGTGCACACTGCATAGTGTACACTGCATAGTGCACACTGCATAGTGCACATTGCACACTGCACACTGTACACTGCATAGTGCACACTGCATAGTGTACACTGCATAGTGCACACTGCATAGTGCACACTGCACACTGTTCACTGTACACTGCATAGTGCACATTGCATAGTGCACACTGCATAGTGTACACTGCATAGTGCACACTGCATAGTGCACACTGCACACTGTACACTCCATAGTGCACACTGCATAGTGCACACTGCACACTTCATAGTGCACACTGCATAGTGTACACTGCATAGTGCACACTGCACACTGTACACTGCATAGTGCACACTGCACACTGCATAGTGCACACTGCACACTGTAGACTGCATAGCGCACACTGCATAGTGCACACTGCATAGTGCACACTGAATAGTGTACACTGCATAGTGCACACTGCATAGTGTACACTGCATAGTGTACACTGCATAGTGTACACTGTATAGTGCACACTGCATAGTGCACACTGCATAGTGTACACTGCACTGTACACTGCATAGTGTACACATAGTTAGCGGGGAAGTAAGAAAGTGTTTACTAGAGTTGGATGTGACAAAGGCTATAGGCCCAGATGGAATCTCTCCCTGGATACTTAAGGAAGGAGCAGAAGAACTGTGCCTACCACTCTCCATAGTGTATAACAAATCTCTGGCAACAGGGGAACTGCCAGAAATTTGGAAAGCAGCTAATGTAGTCCCGATATACAAGAAAGGGGATAGACAGGAGGCACTGAATTACAGGCCAGTGTCCCTAACCTGCATACCATGCAAGCTGATGGAGATGTCGGGAAACCGACACACTCATACACAAATAGTATAGTCTTCCCTTAACAGTATCCTCTTAAAATTAGAGAATGGGAGACTCCGTGACGTCATCGACGTCGCCGCAGTATTTACATTATTAAATCACTGTTCATACAACAGTTTAATGTCTAAATTGAATAAAAAAGTGTTCAATAAGACTGAATATAATTATTAACACCAAAATATAGCTTGATTCCCTTGTTAACGTAAATTTAAATTAGAAGTAGAAAAAATATTGGAACAACTAGGGAGGCTGAGCGTCTCTTACAGACGCCATGCAGACACGAAACAATAACAATGGAGCTCGCGGGTGTGTTGTGATAATGGCCACAAGATAGACCTACTCTGCCTTAAGAAACTGCCACAGCAACATCACTACTACAAATGAGAGCACTCCAGTATCCGTCTTACCAAGTATTTGTTTATTATTCTAGTGCACTTTTTAATATCAAATTTAAGACGGTTACAATATATGAACAACACCAACACCATGTACGTGTACCCCATTTTTACAGCCCTCACATACCATGTCATACCTGTATTGATATGTTTAGGGAAATGTACTAACTCCTTGCATCCCAAACAGGTAAATTGTGACTTGGAACAGCAAGTAGCTGAGCGATAGAACTACACATGTACCTAGCTGTTGCCAGCCTTGAAGGCCTCCACAGCCGCCATTGGCACCATGAGGCACAGGGCCACACCCACATAGATGCTAACATGACACAACCTTAGCAGGCCCTTACTACAGGCTCAGATAAGGCCATTCTAGTTATTGTAGTAGTAGTATTCATAACTAGTAATAATTGTTGAAATAATAGTAGATTAGACCACCATATGTGGTATGATAATATTATTATAATAACTTAGGTAAACAATTTGTAGTTTAAGAAGGAGCCATTACAAAGTGGTTTAAGCTACAAATTGTCCCCCCCAATTTGTGTGAGATTAATTTCAGGCAGTTTTAACAAGTACATACAGTCCACTCAATTTCTTACCTACTAAGAAGAAAAAATAAGATAAACTTTAATTTACTGAAGTCAATTAAAAGGAGATATACTGCCTGGAGTTTTTACCACATAAATTATGGTCCTTTGAACCTAGATGATTATTACAGTTAACCAGTAGGTACATTGCATCTAGTTATAAAATCCTGATATACATTAGTAGTGCAATATTATAGCAGAAAGACATTGCTATATTTACATTTTCTAGCCTAACTTTTCAATCTCATAGCAAGCAAAACTACAACAAAGCACAATTATTGTTCTGAGGCCTATGCCAAAGAACTATTGTGCCCTTTTCATTACAAGAGGTTCATAAGAGGCTACTTTACTTATAAGTTACTTATAAATGTTTTTTTAATTTAAGTATAAACATTACTTTAATATTGCACCATTACATACTGCATACCACATTGTTTACAGCAAATTCTTGCACAAGGGTAGGACATTTTAGGCTGGTGTTGTACAGCAACCTAGTTTAATTTATTGTGCTAACCTGGTGTAAGGGTAAGAATTTTTTACACTTGTCTAGAGTTGAACATATATTACAACCTAGCAAGTACATATTTTTATGCAGTATTCATGACAACCCGAGTTGTGTTGTCAACCTGATATTCATACATATAATTATAGGTATAATTTAACTATAATCATTTCACCTTTGAGTGTTAACCTGTGTCTCTGTACCAACCAAGAGTGATAATGACGGGCTAACTTGCGGAATACCAGCATTGATACAGGCTTACCACTCAAATTATAGCGTGTATGATTATACAGTAGTATATATTTTAAATGATAAACAGCTCTAGTTCGGAAACTAGTTGCTTTATTAATTCAAGTGCCAAATAGTTAAAAGTCCATACGACTAGCGAGTACTTTCAAGATGTCTACACTCCAAAATGTAAAATTAACCCTTAGGGCCTTAAAGGGGCATCTCACAAGGCAGATTAACAAATGTGAAGACATGAGTAATCAAACTCCAGTTAATTATGCAGCACTGGAAAACTATCTTAAGCTTACACGGAACAAATATGACCGTGTGTTGCAACAAATGAAACAGTATCAAGATTACTTAATGATTCTAGTATTGATGAAGATACGATGAACAACATTCTCCAAGAACACTCTGATTATGAAGATGCAACGTTTGAACTAATTCAACGTTATGAAGATTTGATAGACGCCCATAAGGCCAATATAAATATTGCAGCTACAACTACCCAGAATCAGACAGCACCAGAAGTCAAATTACCATCACTCAGTCTCCAACTTTTTCTGGAACAGAGGACGAGAATTGGGACAATTTCTGGAGCAAATTTGTCGATTCTGTGGATTCTAATGTCAATGTACCAAAGACGACAAAGTTTACGTATTTACAGAGTGTCTTGAAGGATGAAGCCTTTCAGGTAGTCTGTAATCTGAATCACACAGATGACGATTATGACAATGCTGTACAACTACTCAAGGACAACTATGCAAAGCCTGAAAGGACTATCAGAATTTTAACCCAGAAGCTGTTAGATATTAAACATCCAAATAATACAGCAGTCTCACTCCAAGCCTTTAGATTGGAGCTTGAGTCTTTGCTTAAGGCACTTAAAAATAAAGTAAACTTGGATGAATCAGACTGGATAATCCAAGTCCATATGACTCGCAAATTACCCAGGGACATCCTGGATAAGTTGTTTGTGTTGTATGGAAAGTCATATCTGACAGTAACAGAGATTACAAAGGGGTTACAAACCATCATAGAACGAGAAAGAGTTATCCCAGATGAAAAGGCGACATCTAAACCTTCATCTACTACTAATAGTAAACAACAGAGTACAAACAGTACTCCAAACAAATCTAAAACAACTTCTCCCTCTCCAAAGTGGAGACAAGGCAGTGTGGGCACATACGCAGTTGGTAA
>WNGS01078671.1:19934-34892 GCA_020271785.1 Procambarus virginalis | reverse complement strand
GAGTCCTTGAGCTCCAGTAGGCACTTGGTCCTTGAGCTCCAGTAGGCACTGGGTCCTTGAGCTCCAGTAGGCACTGGGTCCTTGAGCTCCAGTAGGCACTGGGCCCTTGAGCTCCAGTAGGCACTTGGTCCTTGAGCTCCTGTAGGCACTGGGTCCTTGAGCTCCTGAAGGCACTGGGTCCTTGAGCTCCTGAAGGCACTGGGTCCTTGAGCTCCTGAAGGCACTTGGTCCTTGAGCTCCAGGTGGCACTGGGTCCTTGAGCTCCAGGTGGCACTGGGTCCTTGAGCTCCTGTAGGCACTGAGTCCTTGAGCTCCAGGTGGCACTGGGTCCTTGAGCTCCAGGTGGCACTGGGTCCTTGAGCTCCAGGTGGCACTGGGTCCTTGAGCTCCAGGTGGCACTGGGTCCTTGAGCTCCAGGTGGCACTTGGTCCTTGAGCTCCTGTAGGCACTGGGTCCTTGAGCTCCAGGTGGCACTTGGTCCTTGAGCTCCTGTAGGCACTGGGTCCTTGAGCTCCAGGTGGCACTTGGTCCTTTAGCTCCAGTAGGCACTGGGTCCTTGAGCTCCAGGTGGCACTTGGTCCTTGAGCTCCTGTAGGCACTGGGTCCTTGAGCTCCAGTAGGCACCGAGTCCTTGAGCTCCAGTAGGCACTGGGTCCTTGAGCTCCTGTAGGCACTGAGTCCTTGAGCTCCAGTAGGCACTGGTCCTTGAGCTCCAGGTGGCACTTGGTCCTTGAGCTCCTGTAGGCACTGGGTCCTTGAGCTCCAGGTGGCACTGAGTCCTTGAGCTCCTGTAGGCACTGGGTCCTTGAGCTCCAGGTGGCACTTGGTCCTTGAGCTCCTGTAGGCACTGGGTCCTTGAGCTCCAGGTGGCACTTGGTCCTTGAGCTCCAGGTGGCACTTGGTCCTTGAGCTCCTGTAGGCACTGGGTCCTTGAGCTCCAGGTGGCACTGAGTCCTTGAGCTCCTGTAGGCACTGGGTCCTTGAGCTCCAGGTGGCACTGGTCCTTGAGCTCCTGTAGGCACTGGGTCCTTGAGCTCCAGGTGGCACTTGGTCCTTGAGCTCCAGGTGGCACTTGGTCCTTGAGCTCCAGGTGGCACTTGGTCCTTGAGCTCCAGGTGGCACTGGGTCCTTGAGCTCCTGTAGGCACTGAGTCCTTGAGCTCCTGTAGGCACTGAGTCCTTGAGCTCCAGTAGGCACTGGGTCCTTGAGCTCCTGTAGGCACTGAGTCCTTGAGCTCCAGTAGGCACTGGGTCCTTGAGCTCCAGTAGGGACTGGGTCCTTGAGCTCCAGTAGGCACTGAGTCCTTGAGCTCCAGTAGGCACTGGGTCCTTGAGCTCCAGTAGGCACTGGGTCCTTGAGCTCCAGTAGGCACTGGGTCCTTGAGCTCCTGTAGGCACTGGGTCCTTGAGCTCCAGGTGGCACTGGGTCCTTGAGCTCCAGGTGGCACTGGGTCCTTGAGCTCCTGTAGGCACTGGGTCCTTGAGCTCCTGTAGCACTGGGGCCTTGAGCTCCAGGTGGCACTGGGTCCTTGAGCTCCAGTAGGCACTGGGTCCTTGAGCTCCAGGTGGCACTGGGTCCTTGAGCTCCAGTAGGCACTGGGTCCTTGAGCTCCAGGTGGCACTGGGTCCTTGAGCTCCTGTAGGCACTGGGTCCTTGAGCTCCAGTAGGCACTGGGTCCTTGAGTCTAGGTGGCACTGGGTCCTTGAGCTCCAGTAGGCACTGGGTCCTTGAGCTCCTGTAGGCACTGGGTCCTTGAGCTCCTGTAGGCACTGGGTCCTTGAGCTCCAGGTGGCACTGGGTCCTTGAGCTCCAGGTGGCACTGGAGTCCTTGAGCTCCATTAGGCACTGGGTCCTTGAGCTCCAGTAGGCACTGGGTCCTTGAGCTCCAGTAGGCACTGGGTCCTTGAGCTCCAGTAGGCACTGGGTCCTTGAGCTCCAGTAGGCACTGGGTCCTTGAGCTCCAGTAGGCACTGGGTCCTTGAGCTCCAGTAGGCACTGGGTCCTTGAGCTCCAGTAGGCACTGGGTCCTTGAGCTCCAGTAGGCACTGGGTCCTTGAGCTCCAGTAGGCACTGGGTCCTTGAGCTCCAGTAGGCACTGAGTCCTTGAGCTCCAGTAGGCACTGGGTCCTTGAGCTCCAGGTGGCACTGGGTCCTTGAGCTCCTGTAGGCACTGGTCCTTGAGCTCCAGGTGGCACTTGGTCCTTGAGCTCCTGTAGGCACTGGGTCCTTGAGCTCCAGGTGGCACTGAGTCCTTGAGCTCCTGTAGGCACTGGGTCCTTGAGCTCCAGGTGGCACTTGGTCCTTGAGCTCCAGGTGGCACTTGGTCCTTGAGCTCCAGTGGCACTTGGTCCTTGAGCTCCAGGTGGCACTGGGTCCTTGAGCTCCTGTAGGCACTGGGTCCTTGAGCTCCAGGTGGCACTGGGTCCTTGAGCTCCTGTAGGCACTGGGTCCTTGAGCTCCTGTAGGCACTGAGTCCTTGAGCTCCAGTAGGCACTGGGTCCTTGAGCTCCTGTAGGCACTGAGTCCTTGAGCTCCAGTAGGCACTGGGTCCTTGAGCTCCAGGTGGCACTGGGTCCTTGAGCTCCTGTAGGCACTGGGTCCTTGAGCTCCTGTAGGCACTGGGTCCTTGAGCTCCAGGTGGCACTGGGTCCTTGAGCTCCAGTAGGCACTGGGTCCTTGAGCTCCAGTGGCACTGGGTCCTTGAGCTCCAGTAGGCACTGGGTCCTTGAGCTCCAGGTGGCACTGGGTCCTTGAGCTCCTGTAGGCACTGGGTCCTTGAGCTCCAGTAGGCACTGGGTCCTTGAGCTCCAGGTGGCACTGGGTCCTTGAGCTCCAGTAGGCACTGGGTCCTTGAGCTCCTGTAGGCACTGGGTCCTTGAGCTCCTGTAGGCACTGGGTCCTTGAGCTCCAGGTGGCACTGGGTCCTTGAGCTCCAGGTGGCACTGGGTCCTTGAGCTCCAGTAGGCACTGGGTCCTTGAGCTCCAGTAGGCACTGGGTCCTTGAGCTCCAGTAGGCACTGGGTCCTTGAGCTCCAGTAGGCACTGGGTCCTTGAGCTCCAGTAGGCACTGGGTCCTTGAGCTCCAGTAGGCACTGGGTCCTTGAGCTCCAGTAGGCACTGGGTCCTTGAGCTCCAGTAGGCACTGGGTCCTTGAGCTCCAGTAGGCACTGGGTCCTTGAGCTCCAGTAGGCACTGAGTCCTTGAGCTCCAGTAGGCACTGGGTCCTTGAGCTCCAGTGGCACTGGGTCCTTGAGCTCCTGTAGGCACTGGGTCCTTGAGCTCCAGGTGGCACTGGGTCCTTGAGCTCCTGTAGGCACTGGGTCCTTGAGCTCCAGGTGGCACTGGGTCCTTGAGCTCCTGTAGGCACTGGGTCCTTGAGCTCCAGGTGGCACTTGGTCCTTGAGCTCCTGTAGGCACTGGGTCCTTGAGCTCCAGGTGGCACTGGTCCTTGAGCTCCTGTAGGCACTGGGTCCTTGAGCTCCAGGTGGCACTGGGTCCTTGAGCTCCAGGTGGCACTGGGTCCTTGAGCTCCAGGTGGCACTTGGTCCTTGAGCTCCAGTGGCACTGGGTCCTTGAGCTCCAGGTGGCACTTGGTCCTTGAGCTCCAGGTGGCACTTGGTCCTTGAGCTCCAGGTGGCACTTGGTCCTTGAGCTCCAGGTGGCACTGGGTCCTTGAGCTCCTGTAGGCACTGGGTCCTTGAGCTCCTGTAGGCACTGGGTCCTTGAGCTCCTGTAGGCACTGGGTCCTTGAGCTCCAGTAGGCACTGGGTCCTTGAGCTCCTGTAGGCACTGGGTCCTTGAGCTCCAGTAGGCACTGGGTCCTTGAGCTCCTGTAGGCACTGGGTCCTTGAGCTCCAGTAGGCACTGGGTCCTTGAGCTCCAGTAGGCACTGGGTCCTTGAGCTCCAGTAGGCACTGGGTCCTTGAGCTCCTGTAGGCACTGGGTCCTTGAGCTCCAGGTGGCACTGGGTCCTTGAGCTCCAGGTGGCACTGGGTCCTTGAGCTCCTGTAGGCACTGGGTCCTTGAGCTCCAGTAGGCACTGGGTCCTTGAGCTCCAGGTGGCACTGGGTCCTTGAGCTCCAGTAGGCACTGGGTCCTTGAGCTCCAGGTGGCACTGGGTCCTTGAGCTCCAGTAGGCACTGGGTCCTTGAGCTCCAGGTGGCACTGGGTCCTTGAGCTCCTGTAGGCACTGGGTCCTTGAGCTCCAGTAGGCACTGGGTCCTTGAGCTCCAGGTGGCACTGGGTCCTTGAGCTCCAGTAGGCACTGGGTCCTTGAGCTCCTGTAGGCACTGGGTCCTTGAGCTCCTGTAGGCACTGGGTCCTTGAGCTCCAGGTGGCACTGGGTCCTTGAGCTCCAGGTGGCACTGGGTCCTTGAGCTCCATTAGGCACTGGGTCCTTGAGCTCCAGTAGGCACTGGGTCCTTGAGCTCCAGTAGGCACTGGGTCCTTGAGCTCCAGTAGGCACTGGGTCCTTGAGCTCCAGTAGGCACTGGGTCCTTGAGCTCCAGTAGGCACTGGGTCCTTGAGCTCCTGTAGGCACTGGGTCCTTGAGCTCCAGTAGGCACTGGGTCCTTGAGCTCCAGTAGGCACTGGGTCCTTGAGCTCCTGTAGGCACTGGGTCCTTGAGCTCCTGTAGGCACTGGGTCCTTGAGCTCCAGGTGGCACTGGGTCCTTGAGCTCCAGTAGGCACTGGGTCCTTGAGCTCCTGTAGGCACTGGGTCCTTGAGCTCCAGGTGGCACTGGGTCCTTGAGCTCCAGTAGGCACTGGGTCCTTGAGCTCCAGTAGGCACTGAGTCCTTGAGCTCCAGTAGGCACTGGGTCCTTGAGCTCCAGTAGGCACTGGGTCCTTGAGCTCCAGTAGGCACTGAGTCCTTGAGCTCCAGTAGGCACTTGGGTCCTTGAGCTCCAGTAGGCACTGGGTCCTTGAGCTCCAGTAGGCACTGGGTCCTTGAGCTCCAGTAGGCACTGGGTCCTTGAGCTCCAGTAGGCACTGGGTCCTTGAGCTCCTGTAGGCACTGGGTCCTTGAGCTCCAGTAGGCACTGGGTCCTTGAGCTCCTGTAGGCACTGGGTCCTTGAGCTCCTGTAGGCACTGGTCCTTGAGCTCCAGGTGGCACTGGGTCCTTGAGCTCCAGGTGGCACTGGGTCCTTGAGCTCCTGTAGGCACTGGGTCCTTGAGCTCCAGGTGGCACTGGGTCCTTGAGCTCCAGTGGCACTGGGTCCTTGAGCTCCAGGTGGCACTGGGTCCTTGAGCTCCAGTAGGCACTGGGTCCTTGAGCTCCAGTAGGCACTGGGTCCTTGAGCTCCAGTAGGCACTGGGTCCTTGAGCTCCAGTAGGCACTGGGTCCTTGAGCTCCAGGTGGCACTGGTCCTTGAGCTCCTGTAGGCACTGGGTCCTTGAGCTCCAGGTGGCACTGGGTCCTTGAGCTCCTGTAGGCACTGGGTCCTTGAGCTCCAGGTGGCACTGAGTCCTTGAGCTCCTGTAGGCACTGGGTCCTTGAGCTCCAGGTGGCACTTGGTCCTTGAGCTCCTGTAGGCACTGGGTCCTTGAGCTCCAGGTGGCACTGAGTCCTTGAGCTCCTGTAGGCACTGGGTCCTTGAGCTCCAGGTGGCACTTGGTCCTTGAGCTCCAGGTGGCACTGGGTCCTTGAGCTCCAGGTGGCACTTGGTCCTTGAGCTCCAGGTGGCACTGGGTCCTTGAGCTCCTGTAGGCACTGAGTCCTTGAGCTCCTGTAGGCACTGAGTCCTTGAGCTCCAGTAGGCACTGGGTCCTTGAGCTCCTGTAGGCACTGGGTCCTTGAGCTCCAGTAGGCACTGGGTCCTTGAGCTCCTGTAGGCACTGGAGTCCTTGAGCTCCAGTAGGCACTGGGTCCTTGAGCTCCAGTAGGCACTGGGTCCTTGAGCTCCAGTAGGCACTGGGTCCTTGAGCTCCTGTAGGCACTGGGTCCTTGAGCTCCAGGTGGCACTGGGTCCTTGAGCTCCAGGTGGCACTGGGTCCTTGAGCTCCTGTAGGCACTGGGTCCTTGAGCTCCTGTAGGCACTGGGTCCTTGAGCTCCAGGTGGCACTGGGTCCTTGAGCTCCAGTAGGCACTGGGTCCTTGAGCTCCAGGTGGCACTGGGTCCTTGAGCTCCAGTAGGCACTGGGTCCTTGAGCTCCAGGTGGCACTGGGTCCTTGAGCTCCTGTAGGCACTGGGTCCTTGAGCTCCAGTAGGCACTGGGTCCTTGAGCTCCAGGTGGCACTGGGTCCTTGAGCTCCAGTAGGCACTGGGTCCTTGAGCTCCTGTAGGCACTGGGTCCTTGAGCTCCTGTAGGCACTGGGTCCTTGAGCTCCAGGTGGCACTGGGTCCTTGAGCTCCAGGTGGTACTGAGTCCTTGAGCTCCATTAGGCACTGGGTCCTTGAGCTCCAGTAGGCACTGGGTCCTTGAGCTCCAGTAGGCACTGGGTCCTTGAGCTCCAGTAGGCACTGGGTCCTTGAGCTCCAGTAGGCACTGGGTCCTTGAGCTCCAGTAGGCACTGGGTCCTTGAGCTCCAGTAGGCACTGGGCCCTTGAGCTCCAGTAGGCACTGGGTCCTTGAGCTCCAGTAGGCACTGGGCCCTTGAGCTCCAGTAGGCACTGGGTCCTTGAGCTCCTGAAGGCACTGGGTCCTTGAGCTACTGTAGGCACTGGGTCCTTGAGCTCCTGTAGGCACTGGGTCCTTGAGCTCCTGTAGGCACTGGGTCCTTGAGCTCCTGTAGGCACTGGGTCCTTGAGCTCCTGTAGGCACTGGGTCCTTGAGCTCCAGGTGGCACTGGGTCCTTGAGCTCCAGTAGGCACTGGGTCCTTGAGCTCCTGTAGGCACTGAGTCCTTGAGCTCCAGGTGGCACTGGGTCCTTGAGCTCCAGTAGGCACTGGGTCCTTGAGCTCCAGTAGGCACTGAGTCCTTGAGCTCCAGTAGGCACTGAGTCCTTGAGCTCCAGTAGGCACTGGGTCCTTGAGCTCCAGTAGGCACTGAGTCCTTGAGCTCCAGTAGGCACTTGGTCCTTGAGCTCCAGTAGGCACTGGGTCCTTGAGCTCCAGTAGGCACTGGGTCCTTGAGCTCCAGTAGGCACTGGGTCCTTGAGCTCCAGTAGGCACTGGTCCTTGAGCTCCTGTAGGCACTGGGTCCTTGAGCTCCTGAAGGCACTGGGTCCTTGAGCTCCTGAAGGCACTGGGTCCTTGAGCTCCTGAAGGCACTTGGTCCTTGAGCTCCAGGTGGCACTGGGTCCTTGAGCTCCAGGTGGCACTGGGTCCTTGAGCTCCTGTAGGCACTGGGTCCTTGAGCTCCAGTGGCACTGGGTCCTTGAGCTCCAGGTGGCACTGGGTCCTTGAGCTCCAGGTGGCACTGGGTCCTTGAGCTCCAGGTAGGCACTGGGTCCTTGAGCTCCAGTAGGCACTTGGTCCTTGAGCTCCTGTAGGCACTGGGTCCTTGAGCTCCAGGTGGCACTGGGTCCTTGAGCTCCTGTAGGCACTGGGTCCTTGAGCTCCAGGTGGCACTGGGTCCTTGAGCTCCAGTAGGCACTGGGTCCTTGAGCTCCAGGTGGCACTGGTCCTTGAGCTCCTGTAGGCACTGGGTCCTTGAGCTCCAGTAGGCACTGAGTCCTTGAGCTCCAGTAGGCACTGGGTCCTTGAGCTCCTGTAGGCACTGGGTCCTTGAGCTCCAGTAGGCACTGGGTCCTTGAGCTCCAGTGGCACTGGGTCCTTGAGCTCCTGTAGGCACTGGGTCCTTGAGCTCCAGTGGCACTGGGTCCTTGAGCTCCAGTAGGCACTGGGTCCTTGAGCTCCAGTGGCACTGGGTCCTTGAGCTCCTGTAGGCACTGGGTCCTTGAGCTCCAGTGGCACTGGGTCCTTGAGCTCAGTGGCACTGGGTCCTTGAGCTCCTGTAGGCACTGGGTCCTTGAGCTCCAGGTGGCACTGGTCCTTGAGCTCCTGTAGGCACTGGGTCCTTGAGCTCCAGGTGGCACTGGGTCCTTGAGCTCCTGTAGGCACTGGGTCCTTGAGCTCCAGGTGGCACTGGTCCTTGAGCTCCAGGTAGGCACTGGGTCCTTGAGCTCCAGTGGCACTGGTCCTTGAGCTCCAGGTAGGCACTGGGTCCTTGAGCTCCAGTAGGCACTGGGTCCTTGAGCTCCTGTAGGCACTGGGTCCTTGAGCTCCAGTAGGCACTGGGTCCTTGAGCTCCAGTAGGCACTGGGTCCTTGAGCTCCAGTAGGCACTGGGTCCTTGAGCTCCAGTAGGCACTGGGTCCTTGAGCTCCAGTAGGCACTGGGTCCTTGAGCTCCTGTAGGCACTGGGTCCTTGAGCTCCAGTAGGCACTGGGTCCTTGAGCTCCAGTGGCACTGGGTCCTTGAGCTCCTGTAGGCACTGGGTCCTTGAGCTCCTGTAGGCACTGGGTCCTTGAGCTCCAGGTGGCACTGGGTCCTTGAGCTCCAGTAGGCACTGGGTCCTTGAGCTCCAGTGGCACTGGGTCCTTGAGCTCCAGTAGGCACTGGGTCCTTGAGCTCCAGTGGCACTGGGTCCTTGAGCTCCTGTAGGCACTGGGTCCTTGAGCTCCAGTAGGCACTGGGTCCTTGAGCTCCAGTAGGCACTGGGTCCTTGAGCTCCAGTAGGCACTGGGTCCTTGAGCTCCTGTAGGCACTGGGTCCTTGAGCTCCTGTAGGCACTGGGTCCTTGAGCTCCAGGTGGCACTGGGTCCTTGAGCTCCTGTGGCACTGGGTCCTTGAGCTCCTTAGGCACTGGGTCCTTGAGCTCCTGTAGGCACTGGGTCCTTGAGCTCCAGTAGGCACTGGGTCCTTGAGCTCCAGTAGGCACTGGTCCTTGAGCTCCAGTAGGCACTGGGTCCTTGAGCTCCAGTAGGCACTGGGTCCTTGAGCTCCAGTAGGCACTGGGTCCTTGAGCTCCAGTAGGCACTGGGTCCTTGAGCTCCAGTAGGCACTGGGTCCTTGAGCTCCAGTAGGCACTGGGTCCTTGAGCTCCTGTAGGCACTGGGTCCTTGAGCTCCAGTAGGCACTGGGTCCTTGAGCTCCTGTAGGCACTGGGTCCTTGAGCTCCAGTAGGCACTGGGTCCTTGAGCTCCTGTAGGCACTGGGTCCTTGAGCTCCAGTAGGCACTGGGTCCTTGAGCTCCTGTAGGCACTGGGTCCTTGAGCTCCAGTGGCACTGGGTCCTTGAGCTCCAGGTGGCACTGGGTCCTTGAGCTCCTGTAGGCACTGGGTCCTTGAGCTCCTGTAGGCACTGGGTCCTTGAGCTCCAGGTGGCACTGGGTCCTTGAGCTCCAGTAGGCACTGGGTCCTTGAGCTCCAGGTGGCACTGGGTCCTTGAGCTCCAGTAGGCACTGGGTCCTTGAGCTCCAGGTGGCACTGGGTCCTTGAGCTCCTGTAGGCACTGGGTCCTTGAGCTCCAGTAGGCACTGGGTCCTTGAGCTCCAGTGGCACTGGGTCCTTGAGCTCCAGTAGGCACTGGGTCCTTGAGCTCCTGTAGGCACTGGGTCCTTGAGCTCCTGTAGGCACTGGGTCCTTGAGCTCCAGTGGCACTGGGTCCTTGAGCTCCAGGTGGCACTGGGTCCTTGAGCTCCATTAGGCACTGGGTCCTTGAGCTCCAGTAGGCACTGGGTCCTTGAGCTCCAGTAGGCACTGGGTCCTTGAGCTCCAGTAGGCACTGGGTCCTTGAGCTCCAGTAGGCACTGGGTCCTTGAGCTCCAGTAGGCACTGGGTCCTTGAGCTCCAGTAGGCACTGGGTCCTTGAGCTCCAGTAGGCACTGGGTCCTTGAGCTCCAGTAGGCACTGGGTCCTTGAGCTCCAGTAGGCACTGGGTCCTTGAGCTCCAGTAGGCACTGGGTCCTTGAGCTCCAGTAGGCACTGGGTCCTTGAGCTCCAGGTGGCACTGGGTCCTTGAGCTCCAGTAGGCACTGGGTCCTTGAGCTCCAGTAGGCACTGGGTCCTTGAGCTCCTGTAGGCACTGGGTCCTTGAGCTCCTGTAGGCACTGGGTCCTTGAGCTCCTGTAGGCACTGGGTCCTTGAGCTCCAGTGGCACTGGGTCCTTGAGCTCCAGTAGGCACTGGGTCCTTGAGCTCCAGTAGGCACTGGGTCCTTGAGCTCCAGTAGGCACTGGGTCCTTGAGCTCCAGTAGGCACTGGTCCTTGAGCTCCAGTAGGCACTGGGTCCTTGAGCTCCAGTAGGCACTGGGTCCTTGAGCTCCAGTAGGCACTGGGTCCTTGAGCTCCAGTGGCACTGGGTCCTTGAGCTCCTGTAGGCACTGGGTCCTTGAGCTCCAGTGGCACTGGGTCCTTGAGCTCCTGTAGGCACTGGGTCCTTGAGCTCCAGGTGGCACTGGGTCCTTGAGCTCCTGTAGGCACTGGGTCCTTGAGCTCCAGGTGGCACTTGGTCCTTGAGCTCCTGTAGGCACTGGGTCCTTGAGCTCCAGGTGGCACTGGGTCCTTGAGCTCCTGTAGGCACTGGGTCCTTGAGCTCCAGGTGGCACTTGGTCCTTGAGCTCCAGGTGGCACTGGGTCCTTGAGCTCCAGGTGGCACTTGGTCCTTGAGCTCCAGGTGGCACTGGGTCCTTGAGCTCCTGTAGGCACTGGTCCTTGAGCTCCTGTAGGCACTGGGTCCTTGAGCTCCTGTAGGCACTGGGTCCTTGAGCTCCTGTAGGCACTGGTCCTTGAGCTCCAGTAGGCACTGGGTCCTTGAGCTCCTGTAGGCACTGGGTCCTTGAGCTCCAGTAGGCACTGGGTCCTTGAGCTCCTGTAGGCACTGGGTCCTTGAGCTCCAGTAGGCACTGGGTCCTTGAGCTCCAGTAGGCACTGGGTCCTTGAGCTCCAGTAGGCACTGGGTCCTTGAGCTCCTGTAGGCACTGGGTCCTTGAGCTCCAGGTGGCACTGGGTCCTTGAGCTCCTGTAGGCACTGGGTCCTTGAGCTCCTGTAGGCACTGGGTCCTTGAGCTCCAGGTGGCACTGGGTCCTTGAGCTCCAGTAGGCACTGGGTCCTTGAGCTCCAGGTGGCACTGGGTCCTTGAGCTCCAGTAGGCACTGGGTCCTTGAGCTCCAGGTGGCACTGGGTCCTTGAGCTCCTGTAGGCACTGGGTCCTTGAGCTCCAGTAGGCACTGGGTCCTTGAGCTCCAGGTGGCACTGGGTCCTTGAGCTCCAGTAGGCACTGGGTCCTTGAGCTCCTGTAGGCACTGGGTCCTTGAGCTCCTGTAGGCACTGGGTCCTTGAGCTCCAGGTGGCACTGGGTCCTTGAGCTCCAGGTGGCACTGGGTCCTTGAGCTCCTTAGGCACTGGGTCCTTGAGCTCCAGTAGGCACTGGGTCCTTGAGCTCCAGTAGGCACTGGGTCCTTGAGCTCCAGTAGGCACTGGGCCTTGAGCTCCAGTAGGCACTGGGTCCTTGAGCTCCAGTAGGCACTGGGTCCTTGAGCTCCAGTAGGCACTGGGTCCTTGAGCTCCAGTAGGCACTGGGTCCTTGAGCTCCAGTAGGCACTGGGTCCTTGAGCTCCAGTAGGCACTGGGTCCTTGAGCTCCAGTAGGCACTGGGTCCTTGAGCTCCAGTAGGCACTGGGTCCTTGAGCTCCAGGTGGCACTGGGTCCTTGAGCTCCATTAGGCACTGGGTCCTTGAGCTCCAGTAGGCACTGGGTCCTTGAGCTCCTGTAGGCACTGGGTCCTTGAGCTCCTGTAGGCACTGGGTCCTTGAGCTCCTGTAGGCACTGAGTCTTTGAGCTCCAGGTGGCACTGGGCCCTTGAGCTCCAGTAGGCACTGGGTCCTTGAGCTCCAGTAGGCACTGGGTCCTTGAGCTCCAGTAGGCACTGGGTCCTTGAGCTCCAGTAGGCACTGGGTCCTTGAGCTCCAGTAGGCACTGGGTCCTTGAGCTCCAGTAGGCACTGGGTCCTTGAGCTCCAGTAGGCACTGGGTCCTTGAGCTCCAGTAGGCACTGGGTCCTTGAGCTCTTGAAGGCACTGGGTCCTTGAGCTCCAGTAGGCACTTGGTCCTTGAGCTCCAGTAGGCACTGGGTCCTTGAGCTCCTGAAGGCACTGGGTCTTTGAGCTCCTGTAGGCACTGGGTCCTTGAGCTCCAGTAGGCACTGAGTCCTTGAGCTCCAGTAGGCACTGGGTCCTTGAGCTCTTGAAGGTACTGGGCCCTTGAGCTCCTGTAGGCACTGAGTCTTTGAGCTCCTGTAGGCACTGGGTCCTTGAGCTCCAGTAGGCACTGGGTCCTTGAGCTCCTGTAGGCACTGGGTCCTTGAGCTCCAGTAGGCACTGTGTCCTTGAGCTCCAGTAGGCACTGGGTCCTTGAGCTCCAGTAGGCACTGGGTCCTTGAGCTCCAGTAGGCACTGAGTCCTTGAGCTCCTGTAGGCACTGAGTCCTTGAGCTCCTGTAGGCACTGGGTCCTTGAGCTCCAGTAGGCACTGAGTCCTTGAGCTCCAGTAGGCACTGGGTCCTTGAGTTCCAGTAGGCACTGGGTCCTTGAGCTCCTGAAGGCACTGGGTCTTTGAGCTCCTGAAGGTACTGGGTCCTTGAGCTCTTGAAGGCACTGGGTCCTTGAGCTCCTGAAGGCACTGGTCTTTGAGCTCCTGAAGGTACTGGGTCCTTGAGCTCCTGAAGGTACTGGGTCCTTGAGCTCCTGAAGGCACTGGGTCTTTGAGCTCTTGAAGGCACTGGGTCCTTGAGCTCCTGTAGGCACTGGGTCCTTGAGCTCCTGAAGGCACTGGGTCCTAGAGCTCTTGAAGGCACTGGGTCCTTGAGCTCCTGTAGGCACTGGGTCCTTGAGCTCCAGTAGGCACTGGGTCCTTGAGCTCCAGTAGGCACTGGGTCCTTGAGCTCCAGTAGGCACTGGGTCCTTGAGCTCCAGTAGGCACTGGGTCCTTGAGCTCTTGAAGGCACTGGGTCCTTGAGCTCCAGTAGGCACTTGGTCCTTGAGCTCCAGTAGGCACTGGGTCCTTGAGCTCCTGAAGGAACTGGGTCTTTGAGCTCTTGAAGGTACTGGGCCCTTGAGCTCCTGTAGGCACTGAGTCTTTGAGCTCCTGTAGGCACTGGGTCCTTGAGCTCCAGTAGGCACTGGGTCCTTGAGCTCCAGTAGGCACTGGGTCCTTGAGCTCCAGTAGGCACTGGGTCCTTGAGCTCCAGTAGGCACTGAGTCCTTGAGCTCCTGTAGGCACTGAGTCCTTGAGCTCCTGTAGGCACTGGGTCCTTGAGCTCCAGTAGGCACTGAGTCCTTGAGCTCCAGGTGGCACTGGGTCCTTGAGCTCCTGTACTTGCTGAAAGCCTTTATATGCCTTTATTAGAATGTACATAAGTTGAATCTCCAATTCAAAGGTTAGGACAAAATCCCTAGCGGCTGATGTAGTCAAACCCCCATTTCTTCCCTGTGCCATATCATTATTGTAAATTTTGAGGATTACTTTTTAGGCATTTTGTCCTCGCATTCCTAAGTAAGTCTTCGCATTCCTAAGTAATATTGTCCTTGCATTCCTAAGTAAGTCTTCGCATTCCTAAGTAATATTGTTCTTGCATTCCTTAGAAAATAGAGAAGCTTACACAAGTCTACTGGGTTGTAGCCCTGTCTATTTTCTAGGTGCCCGAGTCCTTCATTCCTGTAACTCGGTGCCTTGCACATAACTCTGGATGCTCCCTTATCCGACTTTATTTTATCTCTATATCACTTCTGTTCTCCAGTTTACCGAGTGGCCGCGCCTCTCACCGAGTGGCCGCGCTTCTCACCGAGTGGCCGCGCCTCTCACCGAGTGGCCGCGCCTCTCACCGAGTGGCCGCGCCTCTCACCGAGTGGCCGCGCCTCTCACCGAGTGGCCGCGCCTCTCACCGAGTGGCCGCGCCTCTCACCGAGTGGCCGCGCCTCTCACCGAGTGGCCGCGCCTCTCACCGAGTGGCCGCGCCTCTCACCGAGTGGCCGCGCCTCTCACCGAGTGGCCGCGCCTCTCACCGAGTGGCCGCGCCTCTCACCGAGTGGCCGCGCCTCTCACCGAGTGGCCGCGCCTCTCACCGAGTGGCCGCGCCTCTCACCGAGTGGCCGCGCCTCTCACCGAGTGGCCGCGCCTCTCACCGAGTGGCCGCGCCTCTCACCGAGTGGCCGCGCCTCTCACCGAGTGGCCGCGCCTCTCACCGAGTGGCCGCGCCTCTCACCGAGTGGCCGCGCCTCTCACCGAGTGGCCGCGCCTCTCACCGAGTGGCCGCGCCTCTCACCGAGTGGCCGCGCCTCTCACCGAGTGGCCGCGCCTCTCACCGAGTGGCCGCGCCTCTCACCGAGTGGCCGCGCCTCTCACCGAGTGGCCGCGCCTCTCACCGAGTGGCCGCGCCTCTCACCGAGTGGCCGCGCCTCTCACCGAGTGGCCGCGCCTCTCACCGAGTGGCCGCGCCTCTCACCGAGTGGCCGCGCCTCTCACCGAGTGGCCGCGCCTCTCACCGAGTGGCCGCGCCTCTCACCGAGTGGCCGCGCCTCTCACCGAGTGGCCGCGCCTCTCACCGAGTGGCCGCGCCTCTCACCGAGTGGCCGCGCCTCTCACCGAGTGGCCGCGCCTCTCACCGAGTGGCCGCGCCTCTCACCGAGTGGCCGCGCCTCTCACCGAGTGGCCGCGCCTCTCACCGAGTGGCCGCGCCTCTCACCGAGTGGCCGCGCCTCTCACCGAGTGGCCGCGCCTCTCACCGAGTGGCCGCGCCTCTCACCGAGTGGCCGCGCCTCTCACCGAGTGGCCGCGCCTCTCACCGAGTGGCCGCGCCTCTCACCGAGTGGCCGCGCCTCTCACCGAGTGGCCGCGCCTCTCACCGAGTGGCCGCGCCTCTCACCGAGTGGCCGCGCCTCTCACCGAGTGGCCGCGCCTCTCACCGAGTGGCCGCGCCTCTCACCGAGTGGCCGCGCCTCTCACCGAGTGGCCGCGCCTCTCACCGAGTGGCCGCGCCTCTCACCGAGTGGCCGCGCCTCTCACCGAGTGGCCGCGGCT
>WNGS01078671.1:0-10874 GCA_020271785.1 Procambarus virginalis | reverse complement strand
CACACACACACACACACTGTTTCCTCTCAATGTTTGCCGACGATGCAAAAATTATGAGGAGGATTGAAACAGAGGACGATAGTAGGAGGCTACAAGATTACCTAGATAGACTGAGTGAATGATCCAAACAAATGGCTGTTGAAGTTCAACCCGAGTAAATGCAAAGTAATGAAACTAGGCGGTGGAAACAGGAGGCCAGACACAGGATACAGAATAGGAGATGAAGTACTTAATGAAACAGACAGAGAGAAAGATCTAGGAGTTGATATCACACCAAATCTGTCTCCTGAAGCCCACATAAAGAGAATAACGTCTGCGGCATATGCGAGGCTGGCTAACATCAGAACGGCGTTCAGGAACCTGTGTAAGGAATCATTCAAATCTTGTACACCACATATGTAAGACCAATCCTGGAGTATGCGGCCCCAGCATGGATTCCGTACCTTGTCAAGCACAAGACGAAGCTGGAAAAAGTCCAAAGGTATGCTACTAGACTAGTCCCAGAACTAAGAGGCATGAGTTATGAGGAAAGGCTGCGGGAAATGCACCTTACGACACTGGAAGACAGAAGAGTAAGGGGGGACATGATCACAACCTACAAAATCCTCAGGGGGATCGACCGGGTAAACAAGGATGAACTATTCAACACTGGAGGGACGCAAACAAGGGGACACAGGTGGAAGCTGAGTACCCAATGAGCCACAGAGACATTAGAAAGAACTTTTTCATTGTCAGAGTAGTTAGTAAATGGAATGCACTAGGAAGTGATGTGGTGGAGGCTGACTCCATACACAGTTTCAAATGTAGATATGATAGAGCCCAGTAGGCTCAGGAATCTGTACACCAGTTGATTGACAGTTGAGAGGCGGGACCAAAGAGCCAGAGCTCAATCCCCGCAAGCACAATAGGTGAGTACACACACATTTATTAAGCAAATTTTATTCATAATTTTAAAACTAGGTATGATAGGGAAATGGGACCGGAGTCATTGCTGTAAACAACCGATGGCTCGAAAGGCGGGATCCACGAGTCAATGCTCGATCCTGCAGGCACAAATAGGTGAGTACACACACACACACACACGCAAACACACTCTCTCTTGGGTCCTTGCGGCTCAAGGATATAGCACCTGGGAATCGTAGTCCTAATGGCCCGGGTTCGATTCCCGGACGAGGCAGAAACAAATGGGCAGATTTTCTTTCACCTTGATGGCCCTGTTCACCTAGCAGTAAATAGGTACCTGAGAGTTAGACAGCTGCTACGGGCTGCTTCCTGTGGATATGTGTGAGTGTTAGAGAAAAATATATGTAGTAGATATAATAGATGAAAATAGATTGGTTAGAAAGGCGGGGTCCAAGAGCTAATAGCTCAATTCTGCAGACACGAGCAATAAATACACACACTTTACCGTAGAGAAATGACTGGGGAAAAAATCCATAACTGTCTTCACCTGATAGCAGCATTTCGGGGACCTGGAAGTAAAGCGACTGAGTGATTGTGTTCCAGGGAACTAGTAGGTAGGAAGAGGTTACCATGAGCTATGGTAAAGGAACTCTCTGAGCTCCTGACAGGAGCCAGAGCCGGCTACTCCTGTACCATCCTGTCTAATAACGTTCGAATTATTTCAACTCTATGGACTTGTTTTGTAGTGTTGATGTAACAAACGCAATGTTGTTATAATAGATTCCATAAGATTGTTTTTAAACGGGTATTAGTGGATATTGAGGTGCAAAATTGTCATTATTGCTTAAAATCTCGACAGTTTTCAGAAAAAAAACTATTTTAAATTCCCATTTTATCACATAATTTTAAACTGTGGAGGTAATATGTTTGGGTGTTTATAAAGCCAATGTGTCCAGTGAACTGCTTTATGAGCTTTATCCGGTGCTTTACGAGTTTCTGAAAGACCTACAACGCCAAGATAATGGAGCTGGGCGCCCAGATCAGCTCTGAGGAAGATTTAGGGACCATTGACTGTCAAGATGATTACAACCGCAATCTTCCTCCTCCTCTCTCTTCCTTCTGAGAAACTGTCATCCAGTACATAGTTAAAGATGAAACTTTTGTTAAATAAGGAAACGTTTCTCAGGAAAAGGGAACCTGGTGTTCTCTAGCACGTTGTTAGTGAACCTGGTGTTCTCTAGCACGTTGTTAGTGAACCAGGTGTTCTCTAGCACGTTGTTAGTGAACCAGGTGTTCTCTAGCACGTTGTTAGTGAACCAGGTGTTCTCTACACGTTGTTAGTGAACCAGGTGTTCTCTAGCACGTTGTTAGTGAACCAGGTGTTCTCTAGCACGTTGTTAGTGAACCAGGTGTTCTCTAGCACGTTGTTAGTGAACCTGGTGTTCTCTAACACGTTGTTAGTGAACCAGGTGTTCTCTAGCACGTTGTTAGTGAACCTGGTGTTCTCTAGCACGTTGTTAGTGAACCTGGTGTTCTCTAGCACGTTGTTAGTGAACCTGGTGTTCTCTAGCACGTTGTTAGTGAACCTGGTGTTCTCTAGCACGTTGTTAGTGAACCTGGTGTTCTCTAGCACGTTGTTAGTGAACCAGGTGTTCTCTAGCACGTTGTTAGTGAACCTGGTGTTCTCTAGCACGTTGTTAGTGAACCAGGTGTTCTCTAGCACGTTGTTAGTGAACCAGGTGTTCTCTAGCACGTTGTTAGTGAACCTGGTGTTCTCTAGCACGTTGTTAGTGAACCAGGTGTTCTCTAACACTTGGTTTACCACGGGGCTGTATCAAGAACACTTTTACACACAGATTAATCACTCCTCAGGAAATGGGCTCTCACAAGGACATTAAATACGGATTTTCCTTTTTCCTTGCGATTAATGGCAGTTGTTTTTGTATCTCCAGGAGGGGTTTTCCTTGTAGTTTGGAGTTAACATTGCCAGAGGGAGTTGAGTTTCCTGCGAATTGGCTCAGCTGCTGTTGGGACGTAGAAGGGAGGCAGGATCATCTCCATTTGATCCTTTTTACCTTGCCTTAAGAGGCCCTTCGTCTTTATTCGATCAATTTTCTTTCTGCCTCTCTTGGGACTACTTCTGGATAGCCGCTTCCCTTAAAACTGCCAAAGGGAATCATTTAGGGGACCTGCGTAGTCTCCCAAATGATCAGTAATCCAAATAATCCCAAATGGTCAAGAATCCATTGATTATTATTTTTTTAGCTCCTGTAGATCATTAGTGAACCTTTTAACTGTAATACCGAGTGAAAGTGAGAGGGACTTTGACAACAATGACTGATGTCAGGATGAAAGACAGAAGGCACTAGTGCAGGTGTGATCCATTGTATCTTCCTCTGTATGGTCCTTTTCTCAACAAAACACACGCATCTAGAATTGGTAGCTCCATTCAGTCATATTCCAGGATGAACTTTAAGCTTCAGTGGACAGTGTTTGGCCACTTGTGGCAGGTTTCTAATGCTCTCTTCTGCAACTATCCCGAAGACATCATTATTGAACTTGAAGTACACAAAGGGACCTGGAGGATATTTCTCTCTTCCTTTCCAACACTGCTGCTACCACAACAGTGACACCAATAGCAGTGCCAGTTGTGAGCCGGTAGGTTACCCCACCACACCGTAGCAGTGTGTCAGGCGTAACGTGCAGCACACACTGTTCAGTCAGTTTCCTGTGTGGTGCTCACTTTATACCTGCTGACCTTACTTCTTCAAAATGTTCCCCAATGTGCTCCTCAAAGAAACCAGCCACCCGGGTCACTGCTTTATGCTGTGGTAGACTTGGACAAAATGATGCCATGTCTAGAGAGAAAACGAGGGCTCCTATAGGCACTGAGTCCTTGAGCTCCTGTAGGCACTGGGTCCTTGAGCTCTTGAAGGCACTGGGTCCTTGAGCTCCTGAAGGTACTGGGTCCTTGAGCTCCTGTAGGCACTGGGTCCTTGAGCTCTTGAAGGCACTGGGTCCTTGAGCTCCTGAAGGTAATGGGTCCTTGAGCTCCTGAAGGCACTGGGTCCTTGAGCTCCTGAAGGCACTGGGTCCTTGAGCTCCTGTAGGCACTGGGTCCTTGAGCTCCTGTAGGCACTGGGCCCTTGAGCTCCTGAAGGCACTGAGTCCTTGAGCTCCTGAAGGTACTGGGTCCTTGAGCTCCAGGTGGCACTGGGTCTTTGAGCTCCTGAAGGTACTGGGTCCTTGAGCTCCTGAAGGCACTGGGTCTTTGAGCTCCTGTAGGCACTGGGTCCTTGAGCTCCTGAAGGCACTGGGTCCTTGAGCTCCTGAAGGCACTGAGTCCTTGAGCTCCTGAAGGTACTGGGTCCTTGAGCTCCAGGTGGCACTGGGTCTTTGAGCTCCTGAAGGTACTTGGTCCTTGAGCTCCTGAAGGCACTGGGTCTTTGAGCTCCTGTAGGCACTGGGTCCTTGAGCTCCAGTAGGCACTGGGTCCTTGAGCTCCTGAAGGCACTGGGTCCTTGAGGTACTGTAGGCACTGGGTCCTGGAGCTCCTGTAGGCACTGGGTCCTTGAGCTCCTGTAGGCACTGGGTCCTTGAGCTCCTGTAGGCAATGGGTCCTTGAGCTCCTGTAGGCACTGGGTCCTTGAGCTCCAGGTGGCACTGGGTCCTTGAGCTCCAGTAGGCACTGGGTCCTTGAGCTCCTGTAGGCACTGAGTCCTTGAGCTCCAGGTGGCACTGGGTCCTTGAGCTCCAGTAGGCACTGGGTCCTTGAGCTCCAGTAGGCACTGAGTCCTTGAGCTCCAGTAGGCACTGAGTCCTTGAGCTCCAGTAGGCACTGGGTCCATGAGCTCCAGTAGGCACTGAGTCCTTGAGCTCCAGTAGGCACTTGGTCCTTGAGCACCAGTAGGCAATGGGTCCTTGAGCTCCAGTAGGCACTGGGTCCTTGAGCTCCAGTAGGCACTGGGCCCTTGAGCTCCAGTAGGCACTTGGTCCTTGAGCTCCTGTAGGCACTGGGTCCTTGAGCTCCTGAAGGCACTGGGTCCTTGAGCTCCTGAAGGCACTGGGTCCTTGAGCTCCTGAAGGCACTTGGTCCTTGAGCTCCAGGTGGCACTGGGTCCTTGAGCTCCAGGTGGCACTGGGTCCTTGAGCTCCTGTAGGCACTGAGTCCTTGAGCTCCAGGTGGCACTGGGTCCTTGAGCTCCAGGTGGCACTGTGTCCTTGAGCTCCAGGTGGCACTTGGTCCTTGAGCTCCAGGTGGCACTTGGTCCTTGAGCTCCAGGTGGCACTTGGTCCTTGAGCTCCAGGTGGCACTTGGTCCTTGAGCTCCTGTAGGCACTGGGTCCTTGAGCTCCAGGTGGCACTTGGTCCTTGAGCTCCTGTAGGCACTGGGTCCTTGAGCTCCAGGTGGCACTTGGTCCTTGAGCTCCAGTAGGCACTGGGTCCTTGAGCTCCAGGTGGCACTTGGTCCTTGAGGTCCTGTAGGCACTGGGTCCTTGAGCTCCAGCAGGCACCGAGTCCTTGAGCTCCAGTAGGCCCTGGGTCCTTGAGCTCCTGTAGGCACTGGATCCTTGAGCTCCAGTAGGCACTGAGTCCTTGAGCTCCAGTAGGCACTGGGTCCTTGAGCTCCAGGTGGCACTTGGTCCTTGAGCTCCTGTAGGCACTGGGTCCTTGAGCTCCAGGTGGCACTGAGTCCTTGAGCTCCTGTAGGCACTGGATCCTTGAGCTCCAGGTGGCACTTGGTCCTTGAGCTCCTGTAGGCACTGGGTCCTTGAGCTCCAGGTGGCACTGAGTCCTTGAGCTCCTGTAGGCACTGGGTCCTTGAGCTCCAGGTGTCACTTGGTCCTTGAGCTCCAGGTGGCACTTGGTCCTTGAGCTCCAGGGGGCACTTGGTCCTTGAGCTCCAGGTGGCACTGGGTCCTTGAGCTCCTGTAGGCACTGAGTCCTTGAGCTCCTGTAGGCACTGAGTCCTTGAGCTCCAGTAGGCACTGGGTCCTTGAGCTCCTGTAGGCACTGAGTCCTTGAGCTCCAGTAGGCACTGGGTCCTTGATCTCCTGTAGGCACTGAGTCCTTGAGCTCCAGTAGGCACTGGGTCCTTGAGCTCCAGTAGGCACTGGGTCCTTGAGCTCCAGTAGGCACTGGGTCCTTGAGCTCCTGTAGGCACTGGGTCCTTGAGCTCCAGGTGGCACTGGGTCCTTGAGCTCCAGGTGGCACTGGGTCCTTGAGCTCCTGTAGGCACTGGGTCCTTGAGCTCCTGTAGGCACTGGGTCCTTGAGCTCCAGGTGGCACTGGGTCCTTGAGCTCCAGTAGGCACTGGGTCCTTGAGCTCCAGGTGGCACTGGGTCCTTGAGCTCCAGTAGGCACTGGGTCCTTGAGCTCCAGGTGGCACTGGGTCCTTGAGCTCCAGTAGGCACTGGGTCCTTGAGCTCCTGTAGGCACTGGGTCCTTGAGCTCCTGTAGGCACTGGGTCCTTGAGCTCCTGTAGGCACTGGGTCCTTGAGCTCCAGGTGGCACTGGGTCCTTGAGCTCCAGTAGGCACTGGGTCCTTGAGCTCCTGTAGGCACTGGGTCCTTGAGCTCCTGTAGGCACTGGGTCCTTGAGCTCCTGTAGGCACTGGGTCCTTGAGCTCCAGGTGGCACTGGGTCCTTGAGCTCCAGGTGGTACTGAGTCCTTGAGCTCCATTAGGCACTGGGTCCTTGAGCTCCAGTAGGCACTGGGTCCTTGAGCTCCAGTATTCACTGGGTCCTTGAGCTCCAGTAGGCACTGGGCCCTTGAGCTCCAGTAGGCACTGGGTCCTTGAGCTCCAGTAGGCACTGGGTCCTTGAGCTCCAGTAGGCACTGGGTCCTTGAGCTCCAGTAGGCACTGGGTCCTTGAGCTCCAGTAGGCACTGGGTCCTTGAGCTCCAGTAGGCACTGGGTCCTTGAGCTCCAGTAGGCACTGGGTCCTTGAGCTCCAGGTGGTACTGAGTCCTTGAGCTCCTGTAGGCACTGGGTCCTTGAGTTCCAGGTGGCACTGGGTCCTTGAGCTCCTGTAGGCACTGGGCCTTTGAGCTCCAGGTGGCACTGAGTCCTTGAGCTCCTGTAGGCACTGGGTCCTTGAGCTCCAGGTGGCACTTGGTCCTTGAGCTCCTGTAGGCACTGGGTCCTTGAGCTCCAGGTGGCACTGAGTCCTTGAGCTCCTGTAGGCACTGGGTCCTTGAGCTCCAGGTGGCACTTGGTCCTTGAGCTCCAGGTGGCACTTGGTCCTTGAGCTCCAGGTGGCACTTGGTCCTTGAGCTCCAGGTGGCACTGGGTCCTTGAGCTCCTTTAGGCACTGAGTCCTTGAGCTCCTGTAGGCACTGAGTCCTTGAGCTCCAGTAGGCACTGGGTCCTTGAGCTCCTGTAGGCACTGGGTCCTTGAGCTCCAGTAGGCACTGGGTCCTTGAGCTCCTGTAGGCACTGGGTCCTTGAGCTCCAGTAGGCACTGGGTCCTTGAGCTCCTGTAGGCACTGGGTCCTTGAGCTCCAGGTGGCACTGGGTCCTTGAGCTCCAGGTGGCACTGGGTCCTTGAGCTCCTGTAGGCACTGGAGTTTACCGAGTGCCCGCGCCTCTTACCGAGTGCCCGCGCCTGTTACCAAGTGGCCGCGCCTGTTACCAAGTGGCCGCGCCTGTTACCGAGTGGCCGCGCCTCTCACCGAGTGGCCGCGCCTCTCACCGAGTGGCCGCGCCTCTCGCCGAGTGGCCGCGCCTCTCACCGAGTGGCCGCGCCTCTCGCCGAGTGGCCGCGCCTCTCGCCGAGTGGCCGCGCCTCTCGCCGAGTGGCCGCGCCTCTCGCCGAGTGGCCGCGCCTCTCGCCGAGTGGCCGCGCCTCTCGCCGAGTGGCCGCGCCTCTCGCCGAGTGGCCGCGCCTCTCGCCGAGTGGCCGCGCCTCTCGCCGAGTGGCCGCGCCTCTCGCCGAGTGGCCGCGCCTCTCGCCGAGTGGCCGCGCCTCTCGCCGAGTGGCCGCGCCTCTCGCCGAGTGGCCGCGCCTCTCGCCGAGTGGCCGCGCCTCTCGCCGAGTGGCCGCGCCTCTCGCCGAGTGGCCGCGCCTCTCGCCGAGTGGCCGCGCCTCTCGCCGAGTGGCCGCGCCTCTCGCCGAGTGGCCGCGCCTCTCGCCGAGTGGCCGCGCCTCTCGCCGAGTGGCCGCGCCTCTCGCCGAGTGGCCGCGCCTCTCGCCGAGTGGCCGCGCCTCTCGCCGAGTGGCCGCGCCTCTCGCCGAGTGGCCGCGCCTCTCGCCGAGTGGCCGCGCCTCTCGCCGAGTGGCCGCGCCTCTCGCCGAGTGGCCGCGCCTCTCGCCGAGTGGCCGCGCCTCTCGCCGAGTGGCCGCGCCTCTCGCCGAGTGGCCGCGCCTCTCGCCGAGTGGCCGCGCCTCTCGCCGAGTGGCCGCGCCTCTCGCCGAGTGGCCGCGCCTCTCGCCGAGTGGCCGCGCCTCTCGCCGAGTGGCCGCGCCTCTCGCCGAGTGGCCGCGCCTCTCGCCGAGTGGCCGCGCCTCTCGCCGAGTGGCCGCGCCTCTCGCCGAGTGGCCGCGCCTCTCGCCGAGTGGCCGCGCCTCTCGCCGAGTGGCCGCGCCTCTCGCCGAGTGGCCGCGCCTCTCGCCGAGTGGCCGCGCCTCTCGCCGAGTGGCCGCGCCTCTCGCCGAGTGGCCGCGCCTCTCGCCGAGTGGCCGCGCCTCTCGCCGAGTGGCCGCGCCTCTCGCCGAGTGGGCCGCGCCTCTCGCCGAGTGGCCGCGCCTCTCGCCGAGTGGCCGCGCCTCTCGCCGAGTGGCCGCGCCTCTCGCCGAGTGGCCGCGCCTCTCGCCGAGTGGCCGCGCCTCTCGCCGAGTGGCCGCGCCTCTCGCCGAGTGGCCGGCTCTCGCCGATGGCCGCGCCTCTCGCCGAGTGGCCGCGCCTCTCGCCGAGTGGACGCGCCTCTCGCCGAGTGGCCGCGCCTCTCGCCGAGTGGCCGCGCCTCTCGCCGAGTGCCGCGCCTCTCGCCGAGTGGCCGCGCCCTCTCGCCGAGTGGCCGCGCCTCTCGCCGAGTGGCCGCGCCTCTCGCCGAGTGGCCGCGCCTCTCGCCGAGTGGCCGCCGCCTCTCGCCGAGTGGCCGCGCGCTCTCGCCGAGAGGCCGCGCCTCTCGCCGAGTGGCCGCGCCTCTCGCCGAGTGGCCGCGCCTCTCGCCGAGTGGCCGCGCCTCTCGCCGAGTGGCCGCGCCTCTCGCCGAGTGGCCGCGCCTCTCCCAGTGGCCGCCTCTCCGAGTGGCCGCGCCTCTCGCCGAGTGGCCGCGCCTCGCGCCGAGTGGCCGCGCCTCTCGCCGAGTGGCCGCGCCTCTCGCCGAGTGGCCGCGCCTCTCGCCGAGTGGCCGCGCCTCTCGCCGAGTGGCCGCGCCTCTCGCCGAGTGGCCGCGCCTCTCGCCGAGTGGCCGCGCCTCTCGCCGAGTGGCCGCGCCTATCGCCGAGTGGCCGCGCCTCTCGCCGAGTGGCCGCGCCTCTCGCCGAGTGGCCGCGCCTCTCGCCGAGTGGCCGCGCCTCTCGCCGAGTGGCCGCGCCTCTCGCCGAGTGGCCGCGCCTCTCGCCGAGTGGCCGCGCCTCTCGCCGAGTGGCCGCGCCTCTCGCCGAGTGGCCGCGCCTCTCGCCGAGTGGCCGCGCCTCTCGCCGAGTGGCCGCGCCTCTCGCCGAGTGGCCGCGCCTCTCGCCGAGTGGCCGCGCCTCTCGCCGAGTGGCCGCGCCTCTCGCCGAGTGCCGCGCCTCTCGCCGAGTGGCCGCGCCTCTCGCCGAGTGGCCGCGCCTCTCGCCGAGTGGCCGCGCCTCTCGCCGAGTGGCCGCGCCTCTCGCCGAGTGGCCGCGCCTCTCGCCGAGTGGCCGCGCCTCTCGCGAGTGGCCGCGCCTCTCGCCGCCGAGTGGCCGCGCCTCTCGCCGAGTGGCCGCGCCTCTCGCCGAGTGGCCGCGCCTCTCGCCGAGTGGCCGCGCCTCTCGCCGAGTGGCCGCGCCTCTCGCCGAGTGGCCGCGCCTCTCCCGAGTGGCCGCCGCGCCTCTCGCCGAGTGGCCGCGCCTCTCGCCGAGTGGCCGCGCCTCTCGCCGAGTGGCCGCGCCTCTCGCCGAGTGGCCGCGCCTCTCGCCGAGTGGCCGCGCCTCTCGCCGAGTGGCCGCGCCTCTCGCCGAGTGGCCGCGCCTCTCGCCGAGTGGCCGCGCCTCTCGCCGAGTGGCCGCGCCTCTCGCCGAGTGGCCGCGCCTCTCGCCGAGTGCCGCGCCTCTCGCCGAGTGGCCGCGCCTCTCGCCGAGTGGCCGCGCCTCTCGCCGAGTGGCCGCGCCTCTCGCCGAGTGGCCGCGCCTCTCGCCGAGTGGCCGCGCCTCTCGCCGAGTGGCCGCGCCTCTCGCCGAGTGGCCGCGCCTCTCGCCGAGTGGCCGCGCCTCTCGCCGAGTGGCCGCGCCTCTCGCCGAGTGGCCGCGCCTCTCGCCGAGTGGCCGCGCCTCTCGCCGAGTGGCCGCCCCTCTCGCCGAGTCGGCCGCGGCCTCTTAAATGTTAGTTTGGCTTAAACTCTACATAACAATTTCTTCAATGCCTTTTTGTTTGTTTTTGCAGTGTCCTTGTAACACTGAGACCTGTTATGCTTCACGACAGGTTTCAATTTGGCTTATGAAGGTGGCGCTATAATACATAAGAGATGGATCTTTAGTCTTCCTCCCAACTTTAGTCTGATTTTTGTACAAGTTGTTTTGTGCAACTTTACCTTTTCCATTCACTATTAATGCCAAGTTTTAAAAGCCTCGACTAAGTCGCCCTATGCCGTTTTTATCTGAAGTGGCTACTTGCATATATTTTATCTAAGAAGCACGAAGATTATCCTGTTGGATAATATCCTTTTTTCTAGCCGTTTAGGTTACCTCTAACAACACTAGGCCTTTCCGTTTTTTGCTCTCGGAACATGTTTCCTCCTTGTCATCTGTGCTTTCCATCGCTTTCTTCCTTGTTCCATAT
>WNGS01078657.1:0-21172 GCA_020271785.1 Procambarus virginalis | reverse complement strand
TGTGGGAGTATGTCTCCCAAGATGCTCCCACAGCTGACTTGAATGGCATTGCAGTGCACAGATCTTCGTGCACAAAGCCTATCTCTCTTAATCCTGGATAGTTTTCTGGCATGTTGGGTATCTCCAGAATGCCCACTTAACCAGGAACACTGTTAAAATACGTAGGCCGCCGTATGTCTAGGCAGGAAGTAGATACAGGGAGCTAAGTATACTTGCTACCAAAGGGTCAGTGAGTACATGGCTGGTGCCCGCTGAGACAGAGGGGAAGGCGCCAGCAGCGTCTGACCTCTGGGGTCAACCGGCGCGATCGGAATAACAGCTATGACGTGTTCATGACGTCACTCCTGCTACTGCTCATCGAACGAGCTAATATGATTGGTTCCCGCTCATTTGCTGCAATGCTATTGGTCAAATTGTAACTCCTTTTGTGTTGTGTGCCACGAGATGCCCGGCACCCTTGCAAACTCATTCACGTGAGAGAGACCATACGAAGAGGACGTGTTCTGTTCTACCGGCCAATAGACTGATCACCGTCTATCCCTCACCGTCAAGTTAACTCAGCGTCTTTGCGATATACCACACACTCGCCAGAATCACGAGTGGGAATATATTGTTTAGAAGCCTAAAGTGACAAATCTCCAGAGCGAAACAGACTGGTATCAGGTAACCCCTGGTGACAAAGATCGTCGTGAGTGACCTAGAGTGAACTAAGGCAGTGCCGCCGCCTAAGTAATCTGTGTGTGACATTACCACAGTGTACAGTGTAGTGCATGGTACCGCCACTCATCCTGAGCGTGTACCTCAGTACCTCGAGCGCCCGCCGCCGCCGCCCTACTCCTACGTGACGTCACCACCTTAGCACCGTCAGTGCCAGTGTGTGCGCGTGTGTCTGTCTGTTAAGCATACAGCACGCCCTACTCACGAAATCATCTCAAGATACTGCGAGTACCCTCCGTGTCTACGAGCGAAACCAGCTATCAGGCCACCTACGAGTGCTTGTATAAACGAGTCTGAGTGAGTGCGTAAGGAAAGGTACCTTATCTGTAAGTACAAGATCTTGTCATTGTTTTATTGTGTCTGTGTTGATCTGAGGGATCAACCACAGTTCTCACCTTCTTATACCTGTCGCAGGTTATAGGTGAATCGACGGTGAATGCGTGTTTATCTGTGTGGTATCACTGCATTTCACTCGTCTGTGAATGTGAGCTTCACATACACCACACATTTAGTTATTGTGTGATTATTATTGTGTTTATTGCATATCATCATTACCGAGTATCCGGTTGGAACTCTTGTGATCCCTTTGCATACCGGCAGTTAGGTTGCCGTGTTAGTGATTGGCTGTCAACTGTGTTAAGTTAGGTGTTTCTCCACGAGTGGATACGAGTCGATTAGCCAGACGTCAAGAGTCTCGCTAATGCAACCATAGCTTTGCTGACGCCAATCGAAAGTAAATCAAGCACCCTGTGTATTAGTGGTTAAGTTAGTAAATAAACTACTGTTAAGCTTTATGCGGTGTTTCCGTTGAACCACTTCTGAATACTGCCAATATTACTCAAGCCTTCAGCTCTAAGTGTCTTCAACACCGAGTTGCCTGTAAGTCACTAAACTATAAATTTGATGAGGACCCTAGGAGTCCCTTAAAGTGTTACATCATTGAGGAGATTCCAACGACCAACGTGGAGCAGGACCAGGTGAGGCTAGTCTGAGAAGAGACCCACAAGGACTCTAACTCGACCTTGCTCCCAGGCCCTGTACGGTTGCTCTCGTATTTTCTATTTTGCTAATTCCGACAGCTTCGTGAAGCGTCTGCCACATGTACATTGGCGACGTACGCATTGCAGTCGTGACAGCAAAAAAAAGAAAAACCCACATCTGGCGCCCAACGTGTTAGGCTTAGTTGGAACCTATGAGCTAGGTTGTACAGTAAAATTTCGCACTTAAATTTTCCCTGAAAATTCAAAAGTGACGAGCAGTATTCAGAGGATGTTTAACACCCTGTTAGGTACACACACCACCAGTATGTCTGAGTGTGTAGAGTACAAACAGCGCTACCTGCATCTTCACTGGCCTTGACCGCTCGTAGACCTGACGACTACGACACTCTTACTGAACAAGAGTGTAAGGAACGAGTGGAACAGCACATGAGGGCCGTGGAAGAGGTGATGCTACAAGCACACATGCAGGGTAGTGCTGAGGTGGCGTGCACGAGTCTCATCACACTGGATGAAGCTATCGGTGGTGAGACCCCAGTGAGAGATAACACAGTGGGAGAGACCCCAGTGAGAGACAACTTGGAGGTAGAGACCCCTGTGGGTGACGTCACCGAGAATGATGTCACTAGAATCACGCGCGCTGCGGAAGAAAACGGAGTCACGCGGGAATCTAACCCTTGCAATACTCCGTTGGGGGGATTCTATGGGGAAGAATCTCGGCCCAAAAGGTCCTTGTGGACGACACCAACTCAAAGAGTAGGTATTACAGGCTCGCAATTATTCACCTTAGAGGAATACCGTAACCAAGTTAGGGAGTTGGGATTCGAAGGGAATAAAGTAGCAGAGCAAGCTATGAAACTCTGGACTGATCAGCAGGACAGAGAAAGCAAACTGTGGACTGATCAGCAAGAGAGAGAAAACAAACGCTGGACTGATCAGCAGAACCGAGAAAGTACTGAACGCATAGCTCGCATGCAGTTGCAAGCAAGGCAGGATGACCAGACAAGTGGTCGTTCAACGGAGACTAACGTTGAACAAGGTAAGACTGTCAAACTACCTAAACTAGCTAACTTTGATGAGAGGGACGACTCGATGGATGCATACATCAAGCGTTTCGAAGGTCACGCCGCTGATTGCGGGTGGGAAAGATCAAAGTGGGCACTCGCTCTTAGTGCATTGTTAAAGGGTAGGGCATTAACTATCTACCACAGTCTGGGTCCGCACCAGCGCGGAGATTACGAGGCATTGACAACAGCGCTGCTGAACGGTTTTGGCATAACTGCAGACCGGATGCTAGAGAATTTCCGTAGGGCTCAATTGCAAAAAGGTGAGACATATGTGCTCATGTTACAGCGGTTAGAATCGAGTCTAAACCGTTACTGTGAACTCATGGAGACTGCTCCTGGGAGCATGGAGTTCTATCAACTGATGATTCGTGAACAGTTCTTAGAAGCATGCGAATCGTCTCTGCGTGTCAAGCTCAAAGAGCAAGAAATTGTGTCAAATCTGTCTATGGCCAAGCAAGCTGATCTGTGGGCTGGGGCCAGGAGACAGGTGAAAGGGGTGAAGCCGCACGAGAAGCATCATGCTACAGGTATTGGCGATAGAGCTAAGCTTAAGACTGGTGTGTCGGGGGAGCAGGGAAACTCCTCCAACAAGCAGGTGCACAAGTGCTACACCTGTGGTAAGCCAGGTCATCGTGCAGCTGATTGCAAGGTAAAACCGAAATCAGGTTACATAGCAGGTGTGAGCTCAAGTGGTAAGAATCATCCCAACGTTGGAAAGGATCCACTAGCTTGGACCCTTGAGGTGGTGGACGGAAATGTTAACGGAAAATCGGCGAAAATCTTCCGTGACAAAGGCGCCACTACTCACATGGTAAGAAAGAGCCTAGTACAGCCAGGATCTGAGACAGGTAGACATGTCTATGTCAAATTCCCAAATGGCTATACTAAAGAGATGGTGGAGGTGTATGTGTGGGTCGACACACCTTACATCAAAGGTAAAATCCGTGCCGTTCAACAGGAACGTGCTGTATATGGATTTTATTGGGAAATGTTCCGGGAATCTCTGATTGCCCGAGTCCACCCTCGAAGAAAACGGGGGAGCGTGAGGACGCTGCCTCAGCTGTATGCAGCCGTCCCAGCCAGCTGATCCCAAGGGCGACTCGCCCGGGGATGACGTCACAGGGAGTGACCACACCCTCACCCAGCTGAAGTATAAGGGAGAGAAAGCAAAAGAACGCAACATGCTCCAACGCTACGAGGACCCTCCTGCAGATGGATCCAACAAGCCGAAGAAGCATGTAAGACGTAAAAACAGGAGAGGACCGCAGGGCTCGACATCGACAGGGCCGATCGACCACCCTCTGCTCTCAGCAACGATCGCCGGTGTCTCAGTGATAACCGCCGACGAGGAGGAAGGTCAGCCAGGTCTCTTCAATCAACAGCAGCAGGAGACACACCGAGATGTTAAGGTTGATGATCAGCTGTCTGAAGATCAAGTCGACCAGGTTACTCGACTGGTAGCAGAGTACAAGGAGGTACTCTCTGACGTCACTAAGGTAGCAAAAGTAGAGGGTTACCGCATACCTTTGCTAGAGCAGCAAGCGGTACGAACAAAACCATATCCTGTTCCTCATCACCTTGTACCACAGGTGAGAGAAGAACTGGCATCTATGATTAATGCGGGAGTAATAGAGAAGTCGACCTCACCGTACTCAAGCCCGATGGTGTTAGTGAAGAAGCCTGGGGGAGGTGTGCGCATCTGCCTCGACTTCAGGAAGTTGAACTCCATCATAGAGTTTGATGCTGAACCGATGTTCAATCAAAATGAGATCTTCTCGAGGTTAGCTTCCAGTTGCTATTTCTCCAAGCTTGATCTGACAAAAGGATTTTGGCAGATTCCATTACATGAAGACAGTAAGCGCTGCACTGCCTTCATGACAAGCGAAGGTCTCTTCCAGTTCACAGTTCTTCCGTTTGGACTGGTGAACGCCCCAGCCGTGTTCAACAGAACTATGCGCAAAGTCTTGGGGGGAATTACTGGAGTAGAAGTGTTCGTGGACGATGTGCTCATCCACTCTGCTACGTGGGAAGAACATCTGACCTTGCTAAGGCAGGTGTTGACAAGACTACAAGAAGTAGGAATGGTTGCAAAACCCACTAAGTGTGAGTTGGGGTGCAAGGAGGTCAGGTACCTTGGTCACGTGATAGGGGGAGGGTTCACCAGGCCGCTGCCTGAGAAGATCACCAAGATCAGTGAAGCCGCTCCACCCGCCACCAAGACTCAGGTTAAGTCATTCCTGGGACTGGCAGGGTACTACAGAACTTTCATTCCCAATTTCACGTCTATAGCAACTCCGCTAACTAATCTCACCAAGAAGAATGCACCTGTTAGAGTACGTTGGACAGAAATGGAGAACTCAGCATTCTCGACGCTCAAGAAGAAGCTGACTGAAGCACCCATCCTTAGACTACCAGATTCTACCAGGGAGTACATCCTTCGGACAGATGCCTCAAATACAGGTATTGGTGCTGTACTCATGCAAGAGTACGACGGTGAAATCTGGCCAGTTGCGTACTCCAGTCGTAAACTGAGCAATGCTGAGCAGAAGTACTCCACTGTAGAAAAGGAACTCCTTGCTGCTGTGGTGGGAGTAAGGAAATTCTACCAGTATCTCTATGGTAAGCGTTTCACGTTTCAAGTAGATCACCAACCCCTCAGCCACATCGGTACGCTTAAAAACGCCAACCCTAGAATAATGCGCTGGGTGTTGTTCCTTCAACAGTTCACATTCCGCGTGGTTTACATAAAGGGAGCCGACAACGTAGGTGCTGACTGGTTGAGTAGGTCAGGGGTGATTAACGAGACGTCGAACGAGGGAGACATGAGCGAGGAAACGCAACGCGCATCACCGGACACTGGTTCCCAGTGTGTCTCTGATGTTTCAGGCATGACACAGGTGGAGAGAGGCAGTGGACAGACCAGCGCCACTCAGGGTTTCGAGGCGTTGAGCCGACCCAGACCTGGAGCTACGTCCAACCACAGTGCCTGCTCAAGACCTGAACAGATAGCCACATGTGATCCGGTGACTGAAGAAATTCCTCACTTACCAGAAGAGAATAGTCTAGACGAGGCCCCGCCTCGCCTAGCTGTATAGAAAACGGGGTCCGCTGGACCCGGCCGCGCTCAGTGCACTCAGTTTGTGCACATGTTGTCAGCGGTGTGAGTTGAACGAGCGCCACGCTGTGGAGCTCGATCTTTGTTGGGGGGTGATGTGGGAGTATGTCTCCCAAGATCCTCCCACAGCTGACTTGAATGGCATTGCAGTGCACAGATCTTCGTGCACAAAGCCTATCTCTCTTAATCCTGGATAGTGACCTGGCATGTTGGGTATCTCCAGAATGCCCACTTAACCAGGAACACTGTTAAAATACGTAGGCCGCCGTATGTCTAGGCAGGAAGTAGATACAGGGAGCTAAGTATACTTGCTACCAAAGGGTCAGTGAGTACATGGCTGGTGCCCGCTGAGACAGAGGGGAAGGCGCCAGCAGCGTCTGACCTCTGGGGTCAACCGGCGCGATGGAATAACAGCTATGACGTGTTCATGACGTCACTCCTGCTACTGCTCATCGAACGAGCTAATATGATTGGTTCCCGCTCATTTGCTGCAATGCTATTGGTCAAATTGTAACTCTTTTGTGTTGTGTGCCACGAGATGCCCGGCACCCTTGCAAACTCATTCACGTGAGAGAGACCATACGAAGAGGACGTGTTCTGTTCTACCGGCCAATAGACTGATCACCGTCTATCCCTCACCGTCAAGTTAACTCAGCGTCTTTGCGATATACCACACACTCGCCAGAATCACGAGTGGGAATATATTGTTTAGAAGCCTAAAGTGACAAATCTCCAGAGCGAAACAGACTGGTATCAGGTAACCCCTGGTGACAAAGATCGTCGTGAGTGACCTAGAGTGAACTAAGGCAGTGCCGCCGCCTAAGTAATCTGTGTGTGACATTACCACAGTGTACAGTGTAGTGCATGGTACCGCCACTCATCCTGAGCGTGTACCTCAGTACCTCGAGCGCCCGCCGCCGCCCTACTCCTACGTGACGTCACCACCTCACGCACCGTCAGTGCCAGTGTGTGCGCGTGTGTCTGTCTGTTAAGCATACAGCACGCCCTACTCACGAAATCATCTCAAGATACTGCGAGTACCCTCCGTGTCTACGAGCGAAACCAGCTATCAGGCCACCTACGAGTGCTTGTATAAACGAGTCTGAGTGAGTGCGTAAGGAAAGGTACCTTATCTGTAAGTACAAGATCTTGTCATTGTTTTATTGTGTCTGTGTTGATCTGAGGGATCAACCACAGTTCTCACCTTCTTATACCTGTCGCAGGTTATAGGTGAATCGACGGTGAATGCGTGTTTATCTGTGTGGTATCACTGCATTTCACTCGTCTGTGAATGTGAGCTTCACATACACCACACATTTAGTTATTGTGTGATTATTATTGTGTTTATTGCATATCATCATTACCGAGTATCCGGTTGGAACTCTTGTGATCCCTTTGCATACCGGCAGTTAGGTTGCCGTGTTAGTGATTGGCTGTCAACTGTGTTAAGTTAGGTGTTTCTCCACGAGTGGATACGAGTCGATTAGCCAGACGTCAAGAGTCTCGCTAATGCAACCATAGCTTTGCTGACGCCAATCGAAAGTAAATCAAGCACCCTGTGTATTAGTGGTTAAGTTAGTAAATAAACTACTGTTAAGCTTTATGCGGTGTTTCCGTTGAACCACTTCTGAATACTGCCAATATTACTCAAGCCTTCAGCTCTAAGTGTCTTCAACACCGAGTTGCCTGTAAGTCACTAAACTATAAATTTGATGAGGACCCTAGGAGTCCCTTAAAGTGTTACATCATTGAGGAGATTCCAACGACCAACGTGGAGCAGGACCAGGTGAGGCTAGTCTGAGAAGAGACCCACAAGGACTCTAACTCGACCTTGCTCCCAGGCCCTGTACGGTTGCTCTCGTATTTTCTATTTTGCTAATTCCGACAGCTTCGTGAAGCGTCTGCCACATGTACATTGGCGACGTACGCATTGCAGTCGTGACAGCAAAAAAAAAAAAAACATCCCACAGCCAGGCGTTCGAACGCCTAATAATCGACGTCGTGGGACCATTACCTAGGACCAGAAAAGGGAATAATTACTTACTGACTATCATGTGTGCTTCGACAAGATTTCCAGAAGCGATCCCAGTGCGGAAGGTGACATCGAGATGCGTCATGGGACACCTTCAGCGGTTCTTTGCTTGGGTAGGTGTGCCCAAGGAGATCCAGTCCGACTGTGGGAGTGTTTTCCAGTCGAGGTGGTTTAGGCAGGCTACTGCGAGCTGGGGAATAGCCCAACTACGATCGTCTCCTTATAGACCTCAATCGCAGGGAGCGATTGAGAGGTTCCATTTCACTCTGAAGACCATCTTATGAGTGTATTGTGCAGAACAGGGAGCGGAATGGGATGAGGCTGTCTGTCCAGCCCTGTTTGCGATCCGAGATGCTATAGTTGAGTCTCTGGGATTATCTCCATTCCAGCTAGTGTTTGGGCACGAAGTAAGGAGCCTTCAAGGTTTCATTGCAAAATTTCTTTAGGAGTGCTTTAATAGTCTGATGACAACGTTCAAGAGAACCCTGTGAAGCAGGATGATAGGGGCTGGACAATACCTGTGTGATGTTGAACTCTTCTAGTGTCTTCTGGAAGAGATCACTGGCAAAGTTGGTGCGACAGTCACTTTGAACCTCTCTTGGGAATCCATACTGGGTGAAGATCTTCAATAGTTGTTTCACCACAGTAGCAGCCGTAATGTTCTTTACTGGAACTGCTATGGGGAATCTGGTGGTAGGACACAGGATAGTTAGTATATAGGCGTTGCCAGAACTGGTCCGGGGTAAAGGACCAACACAGTCTATGATGAGTCTGTGGAAAGGTTCTGCAGGCACCTGGATAGGAGTCAATGGAACCTGAAGAATAGAGATGTTAGGTTTACCTGCCATCTGACATGTATGACACTGTTGTACGTAACTTTTGACGTTTTTAACCATACCTGGCCAGTAGTAGTCTTGTCTGATTCCGTGGTAGGTCTTGTTAAAACCACAGTGAGAAAGTGCTCCGTGGGCCAGGTGTAGAATATCTGGCCATAGGCTGGTAGGAACCACTAGTTGTTCGACATTTGCCCAACCGTCATCCTCCTTCAGCTTACTGGGTCTGTACCTGCGGTAGAGCAACTCATTCTCTAGAAAGAACCCAGGAATACTTTCAGGTTGAGTCTCAGCCTGGAAGAATAATGGTGTTAATGAAGGATCCTCCCTCTGTAACTTACGGAACTCCAACTTAGTAAGATTCGGTGGTAGATTCTGAGGGTCTTGAGGGACAGCGGTAGCAGTAGAGTCAGCTGGTTGCGGTCGTGCACGGGTGGTCACCAAAACCGGAGGAGAAACTTCATCACTTTCTTGGACCTCTGCTGGAATATACTCAAAGATGGGATTATCCATTACAGAGGTACCCACCTGGGGTTTGTCCATGATGATCAGGTTGGACGGTTGCAGATCTTCTGCCAAGTCGTTGACCAGGAGAAGTTGCACACCAGAGATGGGAAAAGGCTTTTCCCTGATGGCGACTTGGACTTCACCGGTCACGAAAGGCCAATCCAGGTGGACTCTGGCGAGTGGATACGGAGTGGTAGCAGTAAGGTCAGTGATAAGGACGGTTTCCCCGTTGTAGGTGATGTTAGGCACAGCTGATTTCAATATTATGGACTGAAGAGCCGCTGTGTCCCTCAAGATCTTCAATTTGAAACGTCCCTCTGAATCTGTACCGTTGGTAGAGACAGTTCCAGGATACAGGTGTTTACTGAAGAGAGAAAGATCATTAACAGGAACACCAACATTCATCACAGGCTTACCGGACTTAGGAGGAGTCGGTTTGGGTTTAGTAGATTCATTATTGCCTTTGTATAGAGACTTCCCACATTTATCTATGGTATGTCCATAGAGTTTGCAATACTTACAATACAATTGAGAGCTCACTTGATCTGTACTTACTTTATCATAACTGTACCAAGACTTCTTACTGGAAGGTAGTTCTGGTGTTAGCCGGTGGATGAGGCTGTAGGTGTCAGCCGACTTCGCACATTTGATGTAGTCGGTTTCTTCTTTATCTGCTAGATATAAACGGACGGAAGGGGGAATACGTCTCAAGAATTCCTCAACTAGCATCAGGTTGACGAGTTCTGCAAATGTAGAGACATGTGCTGCTTCTAGCCATTTCATGAAATATCTTTTCTTTGTAGTGGCAAATTCTAGAAAGGTGGTGGTACTTGCCTTTAGATAATCACGGAATTTTCGTCTGTAGCTTTCGTTGGAGAGAAGGTAGGCGTCCAAAACTGCTTGCTTCAGGGTCTGGTAGTCATTCTCAGACGCTAAGGTACTGAGAGTAACTGCAGCTCTACCTGTGAGATGCACTCTGAGAAGGGTAGACCATTGATCTGCAGGCCAGCTAAGTTTTTTAGCTAGGGTCTCAAAAGTGGTGAAAAACACATCGATTTCTGTCTCAACGAATGGTGGCATTAACTTACTTGCATGGGAGACATTGAAACTTACGGAAAGACTAGCTGTAGCTTGTTGGCGCTGAGTGTGGTGTGTAGTTTCCAACGGTAGTTCTTGTCGACGATATTCGAGAGCACTATCAGCTTGCTGTTTACTGTACTCCTGTTGTATCTCCAAGTCACGTTTTCTTGCTTCAAGCTGTTCTCACTCACGCTCACGGAATAGGGTAGCCTCACGTTCCCTTTCTTCTTTCCTCAAGGCAGCATCTCGTTCTTTGAGGGCCATCTCTCGTTCTTGTTCTTCCTTCCTTATGACAGCCTCTCGTTCCTTGAGTGCAGCTTCTTCTTTCTTTATTTGGAGAGCTTCTTTCGCGAGGGCCGTCTCGCGTTCTTCTTGTTCTTTCCTGAGGCAGACTCACGTTCCCTTATTTGTTGAGCTTCTTTTTGTTGTTCCCGCTCGATCTTTGCAAGTTCGAGCTTTAGCTTCATAGTTGCCAGAGCATGTCTATCTGCAATAGAATAATTTTCGTGAGTTTCAGAGTCAATCTTCCCTTCATCTAAAATGTGATCAATGATCAGGTTGTGCAAGTCATTTTTGTTGGCTCCTTGGGGAACATCTAGTTGATACTCGTGTGCAAGAGTTTGTAATTCGGTCCTCTTGGCACGACTTAAGTTCCCTATTTCACCTGCTGGATCGTTACGAAAAGCTGGGAGACGAAACATTGTGAAAATAGCAAATAAATGTACAATGAATATACTTGTGATATGGTAAATGTCAGAAACAGGATAACGTGGCAACTGGTAACTATCCTGTGGAATTTTAATCGTTAACAATTAACGTTAATTTTAGTATGGTAAATGATTAGTCATTCAAAATCGCAGGAAATCTTGTACCCGGTACTCAATGTAAGAGAATAAGGGCAAGAAAATCCAACTAAATAAATGAAACTGAGTTTCTAAAACAAATGAAACATTTAATTGTTCCAAAAGTGAATAAGGTAGTCCAAGAATGTAGGCATACCTTGCCGAGTCTCTATAGGACAGAAGCAAGGGTTTTCCCTTTAAATGAAATATGATACTTGCAGAATTAGCGAACTTTGTGGCCTGAAAAAAGAAAGCTAATTCCCTACCTAAGTAAATATCACCATCTCTGACCGACGTGTAGGGGTGTGATTGTCAACTGGTGACGAGAACTGTTGCTGAGGTCCCAACTCGGCAATGTAGTCCGTGCTAGAGGAACTATGGCCCTCTGTATCCTCCTTCGGTCGGATTGCAGAAGATAGGGTGCTTTGACCCGAAGACAAATCAAAGTACCAGGGTACCAAACTGATGATCTGTCTGAGAGTGAGAACTTTCCTAGGGACAAAAGGTGGAAAACACGAGTAATAACACTGAGGGAGGGATGACCAATTAAGAGAATGACTGAGACCTACAGTCACCACGTAATCCAAAGTTATCCAACACTCACCATATGCTACTCTTGGAATGCACAATACACACAGCACCATATAAATATGAAAAGTAATGTAAATATTGAAAAGCAACTATCAAAGCCAAGTACACTTACCACGAATTGATGATCTAGTACTAGTACCTGAGTGAAGCTCCTTGGACAGGCCCCCATTAAATGTGATGGGAAAATGTAGGAGTGTAGATGTTCGGCAGTCTTCCTAATGGCTGGTGTCAATGCCTGTCATATTTATAAAAAAAGAGACTGCTTGGCTGTTGTCTGTGGTAAAGTAAGGGAAGACACGCAAAACACATTGTATGAACAATGAAACTTTAATTAACTGGAAAGCAAATTTAAACAAAGACAATCCCTTTGCTATGTACAGTGCAAACAAACGAGTCAAAAAAATATAACATAAATATTAAGAACAGGGATGAATTACTCTAGGAACAATATAAAGACAAAAATGACAGACAGGTGCTGAGAATATATGCTAGTTGGGAACCTCCACCAATAAACAGGACGTGTATCAGTTGGTTGTTCACAGCTTGAGAGCACAAGGATATTCTGACTTCAATGGCTGGTTCAAGCCCAGACATCGACTAAGGTAGAGGGCGCTGAGGTGCAGGTGTGCAGTCGGCTGGTCACCAATCAGAAGCAGGCAGGCTGGGAATGGTAGTTTGCTGGTTGACGACGGGTGAGCCGGCATGGAGGGAGTGTGGAGTAGGGGGGAGTTTTAGGGTACGTTTTGCCTCCTGGTCAAAACGTTTTGTGCTACTGGTAGACGTATCTTGAAGTTAGCATCTTATTCTTGTATATATGTAAGTAACTTTATGTAGGGAAGAGCAGGCTGAATCTCTCTTGAAAGAGATTATCGTCACAATATATATATATGACGACTGAAAACTCACACCCCAGAAGTGACTCAAACCCATACTGCCAGGAGCAACGCAACTGGTATGTACAGGGACGCCTTAATCCGCTTGACCATCACGACCGGACATAAGGAAGTGATAGCCGAAGCTATTTGAACCACTTCCCTGCCGGCACTCGGATGGTAATCTTGGGCATAGCATTTTATCAAATCACCTCATTTTTTGGGGCAACACATGAGGAACACAAATGCGAACAAGCCTGAATGGTCCCCAGGAGTATATGCAACTGAAAACTCACACCCCAGAAGTGACTCGAACCCATACTGCCAGGAGCAACGCAACTAGTATGTACAGGGACGCCTTAATCCGCTTGACCATCACGACCGGACATAAGGAAGTGATAGCCGAAGCTATTTGAACCACTTCCCTGCCGGCACTCGGATGGTAATCTTGGGCATAGCATTTTATCAAATCACCTCATTTTTTGGGGCAACACGTGAGGAACACAAATGCGAACAAGCCTGAATGGTCCCCAGGACTAGATGCAACTGAAAACTCACACCCCAGAAGTGACTCGAACCCATACTGCCAGGAGCAACGCAACTGGTATGTACAGGGACGCCTTAATCCGCTTAATCAGATAAAATGCTATGCCTAAGATTACCATCCAAGTGCCGGCAGGGAAGTGGTTCAATTAGCTTCGGCTATCACTTCCTTATGTCCGGTCGTGATGGTCAAGCGGATTAAGGCGTCCCTGTACATACCAGTTGCGTTGCTCCTGGCAGTATGGGTTCGAGTCACTTCTGGGGTGTGAGTTTTCAGTTGCATATAGTCCTGGGGACCATTCAGGATTGTTCGCATTTGTGTTCCTCACGTGTTGCCCCCCAAAATGAGGTGATTTGATAAAATGCTATGCCCAAGATTACCATCCAAGTGCCGGCGGGGAAGTGGTTCAAATAGCTTTTGCTATCACTTCCTTATGTCCGGTCGTGATGGTCAAGCGGATTAATGCCTCCCTGTACATACCAGTTTCATTGCTCCTGGCAGTATGGGTTCGAGTCACTTCTAGGGTGTGAGTTTTCAGATATATATATATATATATATATATATATATATATATATATATATATATATATATATATATATATATATATATATATATATATATATATATATATATATATATATATACCTCACCCCAAACCATTGTAACATGTCACCTCACCCAAATGCAGGTATTTAAACTCTGTTCAGTTATAGTTGTTCTGTGTGTGTGTAACTAAAGTCTTTGAAAATGTAATAAGTTTTACGAAACGCGCTCAAGTGTCGCGTCAGACTAAGAAATAAAGAATGAATTTTGGAGAATTGATTTTCAATTTACCGTCATCAGTAAAAACAAACATAAGGAAAATTGAGAAAATTCGTGTTAGAATTATTAATCTTACTTTTTCGGTCATATTTAATAACATATGTCTACAGGAAAGACTGCTACCAAAATATACTAATATTAAAACGCACGACCCAGCAGCAAGGAATCAAGCCTTCACGATAAAATATCGCCAAGATCTGATTCGTAATCAGATACACAAGGCAGAAAATGATATCAAAGACAATAAAACGCAACTACTTCAGGCCACAAGCGAATGGAGAAACAGCAACATCGACGAAAGTCTCCGCACCCGCATCGAACAACACCTCGACATCCTCACAGACCGACATCACCTCAGCACGGAAACAAGGATTATCAAGAAGCTAACAACACTATATGGAGGACCCATGGCAATTCCACGACCAAGAGACGGCTTCCTGAACCTTGCAGGTATCAACCTCACTGAGGACCAAGTCACTCTCCTAAATCTGGGTATAAACTGTCACGTTATGTCCAGACCAAGTGCGTTGGCCCGGAAAGTGGAGTTGGAGATCCTGTTGGACGACATATTTGACCTCGAAGCACAAAAGAAGGTCACCACCAAAGACACCTTACAAGCTGAAATTATCGCAGAAGGAGGAAAGAATCGAGGCAACTACAGAAGTACCATACTGACCCCCGAGCTCAAAGCGGCAGCCAAGAGCCTTCGTGAGAACAAGGAGATAGTTGTCAGGAGAGGCGACAAGTCGCCAATATACGTCATCCTTAAGAAAGACGAATATCTGGCGAAAATGAACCACATACTCTCTGACCAAACTAAATTCCAAAGGGTAACGAAGGACACTACAGCCGAATTGAAAACAAAGGTCAACAAGTTGATTGAAACTGTGAATGCCAAGAAATCCGGACTCCACCTGCCAAAGATTATTGGAGAATATAAACCTGGATATGCGTATGGAAACGTCAAGACGCATAAGCCTGGAAACCCACTTCGGCCAATTATCAGCCAGATACCCACACCCACGTACAGACTGGCGAAACGACTCAACGGCTTACTGACTCCTTATGTCCCGTGCAACTTCAGCCTGAAATCCCCGAAGGAATTTGTTGACTTACTGCGGGGAACACGGGCTACAGGGATAAGAGCATCGTTGGACGTAGAATCACTGTTCACCAACGTACCTGTGGATGAAACAATCGGGATGATAATGGACCGAGTGTATCGAGACCCGGCATGTACTCCCCTTGACATGCCAGAAAATATCCTGAGGAAACTACTCCAAGCTTGTACTAAGGAGGCACCCTTCTTGAGCCCGGATGGGCACATGTATAAGCAAGTAGATGGGGTCGCTATGGGTTCTCCCCTAGGCGTCCTGTTTGCAAACTTCTACATGGGTACTATTGAGGAAAAAGTCTTAGTCGACTTGAACTTGAAACCGGCCATATACTGCAGGTATGTTGACGACATTTTTACACAGGTACCTGATGTCAGACATCTGCAGGAGCTGAAAGAAGCGTTTGAGCAGAATTCTGTGTTACGTTTCACTTACGAGATGGAGAAGGATGGGAAGCTGCCCTTTCTAGATGTAACAGTCATGGAAAGGAGCGGAGGTTTCCACACTACAGTCTACACTAAGGAAACAAACATAGGAATGTGCCTAAATGCCAACAGTGACTGCCCAGATAGGTACAAGAGGAGTGTTGTTAACGCTTATGTCGACCGTGCTCTCAGCCACAGCTCAGAATGGAAGCAAGTCGACGAAGAACTCTGTAGAGTAAGGCAGGTCCTAGTCAACAACGGCTTCTCCAATGGTTTCATTGAAGACATCATAAGAAGGAAAGTGAAACGCCATGCAACCTCTGAAGATACAACTAACACAACACCTATACCCCCTATTAGACTATTTTACAGGAACTTCTTCTCCACAGCTCATAAAACGGAGGAAAGGGTCCTGAAAGATATTGTTAATAGAAACGTTATCCCTACAGACAAAAATCAGAAGATACAATTGACGATTTACTATAAAACCAAGAAAACTGCCAACCTACTCATGAGAAACTCTCCAGACACAAAGCAGAACGCTTTGAAAGAGACCAATGTCGTCTATGCCTTCAAATGCCCACTTGGGGACTGTAAGCCCCAAAGAACTCAATATATAGGCAAGACAACAACATCTCTTTCCAGGCGATTAACGATGCATAAGCAACAGGGCTCTATCAAGGAACATATAATCTCTTCCCACAACCAAACCATCACCAGAGAAATCTTAACAAACAACACAGAAATCATTGATAGATACAGCGACAACAGGCGGCTTGACATCTGCGAGGCACTACACATCAAGAAGTCAACACCAGCAATCAACAGCCAATTAACGCACTACTATATTCTACCCACTTCAAGACTCCGCTCCAATATAGAAACATCAAGAAATACGGGCCAATAGGCCTTCTGCAGTTACAGATCTATTCTTCCCTTATACCCATTGTTTCGTGTTCTGTGTTTGTTCTCACCTCACCCCAAACCATTGTAACATGTCACCTCACCCAAATGCAGGTATTTAAACTCTGTTCAGTTATAGTTGTTCTGTGTGTAACTAAAGTCTTTGAAAATGTAATAAGTTTTACGAAACGCGCTCAAGTGTCGCGTCAGACTAAGAAATAAAGAATGAATTTTGGAGAATTGATTTTTAATTTACCGTCATCAGTAAAAACAAACATAAGGAAAATTGAGAAAATTCGTGTTAGAATTATTAATCTTACTTTTTCGGTCATATTTAATAACATATGTCTACAGGAAAGACTGCTACCAAAATATACTAATATATATATATATATATTATATATTATATATATATATATATATATAATATATATTATATATATATATATATATATTATATATATATATATACCTACAAAATTACAGTCATTCACGAAAAATACAAGAAATGTATGATATCCTGGAAGATCGGGATATCTTGGTGCTTAAGATAACTTTAGAGAACTAGAAGGTGAAAGATCGAGACACAACAAAGAGATAATAATGTATATATCATGAAACACAGGAGACTTTTGTTAAAGGAATGTACAACATGGCCATGCATTCGGCCTCAGCCCCGGATTCCAGGGCACTGTGTTTATAAGAAGTGTAACGTAACAGTAACACGAACACCTGCCGACGCTCCGTGACGTTAAGGAGCATTGATACCTACTTATGTTCCACGACCAAGAGGAGCGTTGCTACCGGGCCACGTCGAACGGCGCTCCCACGCTAGCCCTGGTGTAGAATTACATGGACAATTGACTCCCCCAATATTGACTTCATCTCATTATTAAGGTCTAGCTGATACCCAAGTCTGCTCTTAGTGTGTATGTACTCACCTAGTTGTGCTTGCAGGGGTTGAGATTTAGCTCTTTGGTCCATCAATCGGTCCGTCAATCAACTGGTGTACAAATTCCTGAGCCTACTGGGCTCAGGAATTACAAGTAGTCACTAAGAACCTCCTTTCCACATCTGGAAGTTCACTACCCTGATATCTTCAGGTTTTCCTAGAACCGTCTACCAGGGTCCTCCACAGCTCTCCCGGCTGCTACACAATGAAGTCTTCCTTGTGCAACAATGGTGCTTCACCACTGGTATTACAGAAGCATATGAAACTTCATTCCACTGCTCTTCTTCTCACAGCTTGAGGTCTGCTCCTCACTACATGGCTGCTCCTCCACAGAGCTCAGTACCTTCCACAACCTTGGAGTCTCATCAACTACTCCCTCTCTGCTGGCTATAAGTTCACAGCAACTCCTTCCTAGACAAACCTGCAACCCATCGACACGCCAATAAAAGTGTTCCTCTATAAACACATAAACAAAATGAATCACACACAATAAATGTTTCATTTGACATCTTCCTGCTTTCTACATGCTGTGAGGTGACTCCCCCATGTTTGGGCTGGTCCATTTTCTGCCCTCCCTGGGAGCCCGCCGCTTCCTGGGCGCCCTCTCACTCAGTCGCCCACCAGCGGTAGGAGTGGTTGGACGTTGCTCCGCCCTCCAGGAAGTTCCTCCATCTTTACTCTCTTATTTAGGCCTTCTGCCTTATCAAAACATGCCTAACATATCAACAGACACATGCTACGATCAACTATAGGTCATCACTGTAAACTGGCTTAAAATGAGCTTACCACAGAGTAAATGTACAGGAGCACGCCCTGACCCCAGGATCGGATGTTAGCTCGCTGCTCAGCCCACAAAATCGATATTTAAACTCCTCTACTGGGCTTCTTTCCTTCCTAGCTCGAGCACTGAGTCGTCCCCAGGCTTCATACAAGAACGCCTGACTAATTTTCCTCTTGGTGGAGCACGTAACATGAGATTCTTCCTCTGTTACCAGGAGCTCACAGACACTGCATCTTGCTCCCACAACATCAGCTACTCGAGTGAGGTCAAGACCCCTGCCTTGAGCCTCCTACCTTCCTCACAAACTCTCGACATCTCATGTCAAGTCCTTCATTTCTATTCTTGATCACTGCCCATACTCTTAAACTGTCTGTCAAATTTACAACATTGTTTTACGTATGTATCTTCATGTCTATATTTCTGTGACCTCTTATTTAGGTCAGGTCATGCAGAATAACTCTCAAGGTAGACTCGATTCTCAGCTACCCGGGATCATAACACATTCCATTTACTAACACAGAAAAAGTCTAATGTCTCTGTGGCTCATTTGTGTACTCAGCTTCCACCTGTGTCTCCCTTGTGTGTGTGTACCACCCGTGCTAAATAGTCTTTCTTTATCCACCCTGTCAGTTCCAAGAGAATTTGTGTGTGATGATCATGTCTCCCCAAACTCGTCTGTCTTCCAGCGACGTGAGGTGCAATTCCCACAGCCATTCTTCATAACTCATGCTACTAAGTCCTGGGACTTGTGTAATGGTATACCTTTGGACCTTCTGCCCCCCCCCCCACACACACCTCCTCTGTGTGTGTGTATTCACCTAGTTTTGCTTGTGGGGGTTGAGTTCTGTTCTTTTGGCCTGCCTCTCAACTGTCAATCAACTGTTTCTACTACTATTTTTCTTTCTCTCCACACACACACACACACACACACACACACACCATTGTATTGGTGTTTGAGTACCTGATTGAAGAAGGGTTATTGAACTCGAGGAGGGATACCGAAACCAAAAGGTTAGCATACCGAAAGGGAAACTATGAGGAGATAAGGAAATTCCTAACAGATATAGCATGGGAAACAGAGCTCAGGGAAAAGACGGCCCAAGATATGATGGACTACATCACGAAAAAATGCAAGGATGCAGCAAACAAGTTTGTCCCAGCCCAAAGGAAAACAGTGAAATGAAGATGAGAAACCCATGGTTTAATCAGAGATGTAGGCTAGCTAAGCAGCAAAGAAAAGGGCATGGAGAAACTATAGGAATAACAGGACACTGGAGAGCAGAGAAAGATACCAGAATGCCAGGAACGAATATGTCAGGATGAGAAGAGAGGCAGAAAGACAATACGAAAATGACATCGCAAGCAAGGCAAAGACTCAGCCTAAATTGCTGCATAGCCACATCTGGAGAAAAACAACAGTAAAGGAACAGGTTATGAAATTAAGGATAGGGGCAGAAGGATTCACTACAAACGACAAGGAAGTGTGTGAGGAACTGAATAAGAAATTCCAAGAGGTCTTCACCTTAGAGCAAGGAGAAATCCCAGAGATAAGAGAGGGAATAGCTAACCAGGAACCACTGGAAGAGTTTGAGATTACCAGCGGGGAAGTAAGGAAGTGTTTACTAGAGTTGGATGTGACAAAGGCTATAGGCCCAGATGGAATCTCCCCTTGGATACTAAAGGAAGGAGCAGAAGAACTGTGCCTCCCACTCTCCATAGTGTATAACAAATCACTGGCAACAGGGGAACTGCCAGAAATTTGGAAAGCAGCTAACGTAGTCCCGATATACAAGAAAGGGGATAGACAGGAGGCACTGAACTACAGGCCAGTGTCCCTAACCTGCATACCATGCAAGCTGATGGAGAAGATTGTGCGAAGAAAGCTAGTGGAACACCTAAAGCGAAAGAACTTTGTAACACATCATCAACATGGATTCAGGGATGGCAGGTCCTGCCTCACAGGGTTACTTGAATTCTACGACCAGGCAACAAAAATAAGGCAAGAAAGAGAAGGGTGGGCAGAATGCATATTTTTGGATTGTCAGAAAGCCTTTGATACAGTGCCACACAAGAGCTAGTGAAAAAGCTGGAGATGCAGGCTGGAGTGAAAGGGAAGGTACTTCGTTGGATACAGGAGTACCTAAGCAACAGGAGACAAAGAGTCAGTGTGAGGGGTGAGGTCTCAGATTGGCGAGACGTTACGAGTGGAGTCCCGCAGGGGTCAGTCCTTGGACCTATACTGTTTCTGATATATGTAAATGATCTCCCAGAGGGTATAGAATCGTTTCTCTCAATGTTTGCCGATGATGCAAAAATTATGAGGAGGATTGAAACGGAGGACGATAGTAGGAGGCTACAGGATGACCTAGACAGACTGAGTGAATGGTCCAACAAATGGCTGTTGAAGTTCAACCCGAGTAAATGCAAAGTAATGAAACTAGGCAGTGGAAATAGGAGGCCAGACACAGGATACAGAATAGGAGGTGAAGTACTTAACGAAACGAACAGAGAGAAAGATCTAGGAGTTGATATCACACCAAACCTGTCTCCTGAAGCCCACATAAAAAGAATAACGTCTGCGGCATATGCGTGGCTGGCTAACATCAGAAACAGCGTTCGGGAACCTGTGTAAGAATCATTCAGAATCTTGAACACCACATATGTAAGACCAATCCTGGAGTATGCTTCCCCAGCATGGAGCCATACCTTGTCAAGCACAGACGAAGCTGGAAAAAGTCCAAAGGTATGCCATAGACTAGTCCCAGAACTAAGAGGCATGAGTTACGAGGAAAGGCTGCGGGAATGCACCTTACGACACTGGAAGACAGAAGAGTAAGGGGAGACATGATCACAACCTACAAAATCCTTAGGGGAATCGCCGGTCAACAGGATAAACTATTCAACACTGTGGGACGCGAACAAGGGGACACAGGTGAAAACTGAGTACCCTGATCCACAGAGACGTTAGAAGGATC
>WNGS01078644.1:0-11597 GCA_020271785.1 Procambarus virginalis | reverse complement strand
ATCCTCGTTTGGGACACGCCATCTGCAGCCTCGCACTGGACCTTGCAGCTGCGCGAAAATCTTCAGCCAGGACATCCTGAACTGGTCCTGGCCCCCCAGGGCATGCTCAGGTGAAAACCCTCAGCTGTGCCATCAGCTGCTGGATCATCGGCTGGGACCTCAGCAGCTGGCAAGGGCACGCTCCTCTGCAAGACTGCCAGCGGACCTGCGGCTGCTGGACCATCAGCTGGGACCACATCAGCTGGAACTACAGCAGCCGGGCTTGGCCCCCAGGGGCATGCTCAGCTGGAACACCGCCAGCTGTGTCGTCAGCTGCTGGATCATCGGCTGGGACCACCTCCGCCGGAACAACAGCAGCTGTGCTTGGCCGCCTGGGACATGCTCCGCTTGGAACGCCACCAGCTGTGGCATCAGTAGCTGGATCATCGGCTGGTACCACATCAGCCGGAACAACAGCAGCTGTGCTTGGCCCCCGGGGTCGTGCACAGCTGGGACACCACCAGGTGTGCCATTGGCATGCTGGATCATCGGCTGGGACCTCATCAGCCGGGACAACAGCAGCTGTGCTTGGCCCCCAGGGCATGCTCAGCTGGCACACCGCCAGCTGTGCCGTCACCTGCTGGAGCATCAGCTGGGACCACATCAGCCGGGACTGGTAATAAACACCACCAGGTGTGCCATCCGCATGCCGGATCATCGGCTGGGACCTCATCAGCCGGAACAACAGCAGCTGTGCTTGGCCCCCAGGGCATGCTCGGCTGGCACACAGCCAGCTGTGCCGTCAGCTGCTGGATCATCGGCTGGGACCACATAAGCCGGGGCTGGTAATAAACACCACCAGGTGTGCCATCGGCATGCTGGATCATCGGCTGGGACCTCAGCGGCCGGAACAACAGCAGCTGTGCTTGGCCCCCTGGGCATGCTCGGCTGGCACACCGCCAGCTGTGCCGTCGGCTGCTGGATCATCGGCTGGGAACACATCAGCCGGAACAACAGCAGCTTTACTTGGCCCCCAGTGTCGTGCTCCGCACGGAACACCGCCAGCTGAACTATCAGCTGCTGGATCGTTGGCTGGGAAGTAAAGTAAGCAATAGGAAATAACAAATTTATATAGATGGGACGTAGAACAACAAACACAATAAAATTATAAAATTAAAGAAATAAATAATAAATAAATTATAACATGAAACTAATAATGGAAAAATAAAATTAATAATAGGACACCACCCGCTGTGCCCTCAGCTGCTGAACCATCGACTGTGACCACCTCCGCCGGAGCATCAGCAGCTGTGCTTGGCCCTCGGGGGCATGCTCAGCTGGAACACCGCCAGCTGTGCCGTCTGCTGGCGGTACCACATCAGCCGGAACTACAGCAGCTGTGCTTAGCCCCCAGGGGCATGCACCGCTGGAGCACCACCAGCTGTGCCCTCAGCTGCTAGACATTGGCTGGGACCACATCCGCCGGAACAACAGTGGCTGTGCTCGGCCCCCAGGGGCATGCTCAGCTTGGGACCCCACCAGCTGTGCCAACAGTTGCTGGCTCATCGGCTGGGGCCACATCAGCCGGAACAACAGCAGCTGTGCTCGACCCCCAGGGGCAGGCTCAGCTTGGCACTCCACCAGCTGTGCCATCAGTTGCTGGACCATCGGCTGGTGCCACATCAGCCGGAACAAAAGCAGCTGTGCTTGTCCCCCAGGGGCATGGTCGGCATGCTCAGCCTTCGGCTGCTGGATCATTGGCGGGAACCACTTCCACCGGAACATCAGCAGCCGGGAAGGGCGCTGGGTACACGCCGGGCACCGGGGACAATCCCAACTACAACTGGGCGCCGCACACGCGGGCGTGGAGGGGAACACGGGCAGGACTGTACCTTAGGATAATGGAGATGGGCCGGCTGCTCCGGCATAATTCTAATCTGGAAAATATATTTTTATTAAAAAATTAGACAAAAATATAGAGCTGGCGACGCCAACTAAACATGACGAGCCAAGCGCCGGAAAGGTTAGGTTAGGTTAGGGTAGTTTAGGTTAGGTCAGCCCAACCTAACATATTCATCCAGTACCAACGTAATGCCAGGAAGCTCTCCAGCTTCCTCCGGCCCTCCGGCTGTGCTCAGCTGCTGGATCATCGGCTGGGACCGCATCAGCCGGAACAACAGCAGCTGTGCTTGGCCCCCAGGGGGCATGCTCAGCTGGCACACCACCTGCTGTGCCAACGACCGCTGGACCGTCGGCCGGGACTACATCAGCCTGAACATCGACGGCTGGGCTTGGCCCCCAGGGGCATGTTCAGCCGGCACACCGTCTGCTGGCCTATCAGCTGCTGGGTATATATATATATATTATTAAATATGACCGAAAAAGTAAGATTAATAATTCTAACACGAATTTTCTCTATGTTTCTTATATTTCTTTTCACTGTTGATGGTAACTGAAAAATCAATTCTCCAAAATTCATTTATATTTAAATAAAAATGAATTTTGGAGAATTGATTTCAATCAATTCAATTCTCCAAAAATCATTTTTATTTAAATACAAATGCATTTTGGAGAATTGATTTTTCAGTTACCATCAACAGTGAAAAGAAATATAAGAAACATAGAGAAAATTCGTGTTAGAGTTATTAATCTTACTTTTTCGGTCATATTTAATAATATATGTCTACAGGAAAGACTGCTACCAAAATATACTAATATATATATATATATATATATATATATATATATATATATATATATATATATATATATATATATATATATATATATATATATATATATATATATATATATATATATATATATATATATATATATATATATATATATATATATATATATATATATATATATATATATATATATATATATATATATATATATATATTGGCTGCCTGTCCCCCGACACAATCAAATATTATTATTATTATTATTATCTAATGCTGGACGCCAAGTGAGCCACTCTGCCAAACATATAAATGTAAGCACTTGCAAACTTTGTTCAGAATGTTGTTTAACAGCACCTTGATAAATGACAGTTCGTCCCAAAATTGGGTTTAATAACACACACACACACACACATGTATTGGGTCTTTTCTTCACCCTTAATTATTATTATTATTGTTATTATTATTATTATTAATATTATTATTATATGATAACTAAGGAAGTTACAATAACGTGCTTACCGCATGGTAGTCGCCTTTAGATTTACCGGTCATTAAGGCGAACATTAGGGGGACTTGTTTTAAGTGATCCCCTGAGCGGAGGAAGGCGTGAATTGATAGTAGCTGAGTGAAGGGTCTCCTGACCACTTTAAAGGTGCCGTCTATATACCAGACCTTGGCATCCTTGAGTAGGCGCAGCTGACTGTCCGTGGCCAATATGATATGTCTGGCACACACGTCACCGTCTAGCTTGTCATATATTGTAATGTCTTTTTTTAGGAAGTCAGCAGGGATGGTTTCTGTCACCAGGCTGAAGTCCAATGCCTGAGGATGTTGAGGCCGGGAAGCCTGGCGAATTCGGTTTGCTGTCCTGACGATGTATGCTGGATTTGGAAGTTGGTGGGCATTGATATGGGTGTCCTTGAAACTCATGCAGCTCTTCCTCTACCACAGATGCTGCTGAAATTAAGGGATTTGCTTTGCAGCGCTCCTTGGCAGCTACAGTAACCTTGGTCGTTGCTAGAGCACCTGGATCACCCAAATGATTGTGACAATTGGCTCCTTGCTTGAAATCCTTTCCATATTGGATGACTGTGGCAAAGCAACGGTTGCTCTTCTGTCGAATACTGCACCACCAGTAAGTCGCTAAATCCGTTTCCTTGCGTATAGTATATGTATATCCGTGACTATTTTGTAGTCTTGGTTTCCCACGCCTCGTGCCTGTTGGAATTATCTCCCAGGTAAGAGGGGCGTCTTGTGACAGAGTTGATGGTATTAATTCGTCTCGGATAGACGTGTCCTGGACAACAGCGACATTCTCTATCGGAAGGTCTACCGTGAAGGATGCTTCGTACTTACTTGTTACTTCTTCTGCTAAATTTATCTCTCTGGTCGTGTTCTCATCTTCATACAATGTAAGTGTAGAGCAATCAGGACAGCACCAGAGGAAATTTGTTTCCTCTAATTTTGATTCACGTAAACGATGGTATTTTTCACTAGAAACTCCAGTACCACATTGTCTATGCCTCCATTGTTGGCATATTGCACACAGAATTGCATGATCTGACGATCTCACCTCCTTGTGGCATCCAGAACATACACATTGTTCTAAAATGTTGCCTTCCACATTTCCGTCTTTCACTTTATCTTCGTCTTCCACTTCATTTGTGTCTTCCACTTCACCAACGTAAAGTGCACATTCATCGTGCACAGCGTATGCCATTTTTCAATATTGTTGCACAAAACGTCACAGGAAATTAGGAAAGTTTGTTACAAAACTCTGGGAAACTTGTAATGCGTGACAAGCAAGAGCAGTAGTATGTCTACACCGCCCAGGTCGACCAACAACTGAACCATGTGAGGTCAGCAGACACTGACCAGGTCCACCAACTCCATCTGATTGTAAGGTGTGAAATAATACTATAGTGTATTTTTCAATCGCGTTGCCAATTATTTGATTTAAACCCACACTCTCAAGAAAACGTGTACATCACAAAACTTATATATATAATGTAAGTATATATTAGTTAGTCTTCATACATTTAAAACTTTCTAAGCAAATTGTCAGGGGGGGAGAGGCAGAGAGGGGGAGATGCAGTGAGAGATAGAAATAGTGAGGGAGGGAAGGCTGGCAGGCAGGCTGGCAGGCAGGCTGGCAGGCAGGCTGGCAGGCAGGCTGGCAGGCAAGCTGGCAGGCAAGCTGGCAGGCAAGCTGGCAGGCAAGCTGGCAGGCAAGCCGGCAGGCAAGCTGGCAGGCAAGCCGGCAGGATGTTTCTGCAGGCTGGCAGGATGTTCCTGCAGGCTGACAGGAAACATCCAGAGGATGTTTTCCAGACGTCTTAATAATCAGTTAGGAACAATTAAGGACTTTTATAAAGCCGATCAGGACTTCACTTATTGGTAAGTACAAACAAAATACTGTACGGTCGCGTTTACGCTATGAACCTGTCGATTTTTTCCCCTAGAGTTTTTTCATACATTTTTCGGAAACATTTCTTTTTACATTTCTAGTTTATTTTTTCCCCTCTATTTCTCGTATACGAACTTACATGTTAACCGACGGGTCTCGTCCCCAAGGGGTTCGGAAACCAAGTGGTGCTCTGTATATATGTGTACATACAAAAGAATGGGGGTGGTAAGAGAAGAAAATATTAGTGTTCAATGAGAAACTACAAGGTCTCCTCTGAATACGTTTTATTTTCTTCTCCGAGGCTATGGGTCCCCACATTGGCACCAGAGGTGGTACCCTCACAACCCATTTCATTATGAGTGAGTGAGTGAGTGAGTGAGTGAGTGAGTGTGTGTGTGTGTGTGTGTGTGTGTGTGTGTGTGTGTGTGTGTGTGTGTGTGTGTGTGTGTGTGTGTGTGTGTGTCACGAAAATAAACACGTGATTAAAAATGTGACAACGTCAGACCACGGAGGAAAAATGAAACAGAAATTTCCTTAAGTACTTTCGTATCTTAATACATCTTCAGGAGTGGAAGAGAAGGGAGGAGGAGTCATTTTTCCTCCATGGTCTGACATTGTCATATATATATATATATATATATATATATATATATATATATATATATATATATATATATATATATATATATATATATATATATATATATATATATATATATATATATATATATATATATATATATATATATATATATATATATATATATATATATATATATATATATATATATGTATGTATGTATGTAACTACTACTATATAGCATTGAGAGTACTACAGAAGAGCATGACTGATACAAATGACCAGGATTCTGATAATAGCAGGATTGTGGTGATAATTAGCAATGTGCTTAGTATGGTGGGAGGAGTTATCTTGGTGAGGGAGGGAGGGAGGTAGCACTGACTGACCGATGACTCTGTGTGGTGACCTGTTACTGTCTGGATTCACCCTATCAGCTTATTGGTTTGCTATGGTGAACATACATGTAGATACTTATATATAACGTGTGTGTATATAGTGTAATAACAGCAAAAAAGTATGTTGGGAGAAGCCATTTTGGTGAGGGAGGCGGCGTCGTCTGCTGGCTGGTGTGTGGCAGCCTGCTAGATGGTGTGTGGCAGCCACTCTTGTTGTTTGGCCTCACCATACCAACTTAGTGGTTCATTATGGTGAATGCATATCTAGATAGGTATATACAACGTGAGTGTGTATATAGTGTAATAACAGCAAAAATACTGTTTGATTGTTCGTAGAATATAATATACATGTGACATATATGAGCCCCATAATTTTGAGCATTGAGATGTTTCATACATTGAACTATATAAATTCCACAAATTACACACTTAATATTACAGCAAAAAAACAGAGAAGAAACAAATAAACATAAAAATAATGTTTAAAAATTATATTCGCGGCAACTGCCGCCCCACGGGGTGGCGGGATCGAGTGACCGCGAGAGCTTCATAGCTCACCGCCCATATGTAATTTGATCAACTTCTCAGCTCTTTCACAGCTAAAGTATGTCATATACAATATTGTTTTTTAGTTTCCCGTGATCAGAGACAGTAATTTAACAATATAAAAGGAGAAAAAAAATACAAAAGAATTTGTTTTTGGCGCACCACAGATGTCATATTTTAACCATTAAACTGCGCAAAACATACATACAGTGGTACCTCGGAACACGAGTGTCCCTGTATGCGAGTTTTTCGGAATACGAGCAGGATTTCCTCGAAAATTTGTCTTGGAAGGCGAGGGTTACCTCGGAACGCGAGTTTGTTGATACGTGTACAGGCCGGCTAGCGCGTGGTGACACGGCGATCGTGCCTCAGTTTACTAGTGTCTCGTGCCCAGTGACTATCCCACCTGAATTCTTCACAAGGATTTACAGTTTTTTGTCGGTTTTTTGGCCATTTGAGCATAAAAGTTGTCATTATATATCTCGCCATGGGTCTCAAGAAAGCCATTGGTAAGGTTCAACCTAAGAAAATAGCTGTGAGTAGAGGCAGTAGAGGATGTCCCTTCTTGATTAAGAAAATGTGTGAAGTATGGGAAGGACTGCAAAGTTTTGTTGAAAAAACTCACCCAGATAAAGCTGTAGCAGACCGTTGCATTGACCTTTTAAATGATAATGTGATGTCTTACTACAGACAAGTGTTAAAATGTAGGGAAAAACAAGTGTCTTTAGACAAATTCTTAGTAAGACAAGCAAGTCCTAGTGGTATGCAGGCAAAATGTGCCAGTGTGTGCATACCAGTGAAGTCCTCACTGCCTGATGTGATAATAGAAGGGGACTCCCCTTCCAAACAGTAACTCCTCTCCTCCTCCCCCCCCTCCTCACCATCTTCCATACGCCTACAGCATTCAACAGCAAGGTAAGTAATAACTTGAACATAGTTTTGTAGGTTTATTTAGATGAATTAGGTATAAAAATTTAGTTTGATGTGGGGTTTTTGGGGTAGTCGGGAACGGATTAATTCATTTCCCATTATTTCTTATGGGGAAATTAGCTTCGGAATACGAGTTTTCGGAATACGAGGCGTCTCCAGGAACCAATTAAACTCTTAAACTGAGGTATGCCTGTATACGATTTGACATGACTCAAGTTTTTAAAACTTACACAAACACTTTCCAATTTTTTGTGCATAATCAACTAGGTAAATGTTCCAACTTTGTCTAAATGATTACAACGTAACTTAAAAAACAAGAGAATCAAAATTAATGTTAAAATTGAATATTGAATACTTCAGATTTTCAAATCAGAATAAAAAATATATACTATCACCAATTGTTTATTTGGTCTTATTATTCTCTAAGAACAGCATATGACCTTAATTTTCATCAAATTAAAAGATAGGTTTTCAGTATAGTTTACTGTAAAAATAAATTGTCAAGATGGCATTTGAAATATGCGGCAAATTTAGACCAAAAAAAAAATTATAACACCATATGTATAAAGTTTATGAAAAATCCATTCTGAAGGGATTGTAGAACAGACAGCTGAGCACGCAAGATGTCAAAATAGTGAGAAGTGGTCAAAAACTGGAATTTTAGAAGCCACTCTAAGTTGAAACTCTAGTTTCAGAGATACCTTACCAAACCTTACAGAACCTAAACCTTACCCAACCTAAACCTTACCCCATCTAAACCTTACCCAACCTAAACCTTACCCAACCTAAACCTTACCAACCTAAACCTTACCCAACCTTACCTTTACCCAACTTTACAAGGGTACGGTAACCTTAGGTAACCTAAACCTAGGCCAGTCTAACATGTGATGTCATATACATGACTGTTCACCAATGGATATTAAAACATACCTAACATGGGTTGACTGTCCAAGATGAGACCGAGTGTGCAAGGTTGGCCGACTGTGCAAGGTGGGGCCGACTGTGCAAGGTGGGGTCAACTGTGCAAGGTGAGCCTGACTGTGCAAGGTGGGGCCGACTGTGCAAGGTGGGGCCGACTGTGCAAGGTGGGGTCAACTGTGCAAGGTGGGGTCAACTGTGCAAGGTAAGCCTGACTGTGCAAGGTGGGGCCGACTGTGCAAGGTGGGGTCAACTGTGCAAGGTGAGCCTGACTGTGCAAGGTGGGGCCGACTGTGCAAGGTGGGGCCGACTGTGCAAGGTGGGGCCGACTGTGCAAGGTGGGGTCAACTGTGCAAGGTGGGGCCAACTGTGCAAGGTGAGCCTGACTGTGCAAGGTGGGGCCGACTGTGCAAGGTGGAGCCAACTGTGTAAGGTAGACTGACTGTGCAAGGTGGGGCCGACTGTGCAAGGTGGGGCCGACTGTGCAAGGTGGGGCCGACTGTGCAAGGTGGGGCCGACTGTGCAAGGTGGGGCCGACTGTGCAAGGTGGGGCCGACTGTGCAAGGTGGGGCCGACTGTGCAAGGTGGGGCCGACTGTGCAAGGTGGGGCCAACTGTGCAAGGTGAGCCTGACTGTGCAAGGTGGGGCCGACTGTGCAAGGTGGAGCCGACTGTGCAAGGTGGGCCGACTGTGCAAGGTGGAGCCGACTGTGCAAGGTGGGGCCGACTGTGAAAGGTGGGGCCGACTGTAAAAGGTGGGGCCGACTGTGAAAGTTGGGGCCGACTGTGCAAGGTGGGGCCGACTGTGCAAGGTGGGGGCCGACTGTGAAAGGTGGGCAGAGTGTAGGTCATAGTCTTGTAAGTCACCTGAAGGGTAAAGGAGGTCTATGATAAAAGTTGTTACCTTGTGGTGCGAGAAGAACGCCAATAACGGCGTGTACGTTATGATGACGTGGACTCCAAACAATATGTTCTTTATGGTAGATGTAGTTTGGTGGAAGGTGTTTCCCCTGTTGACGACTGCAGGAGTCTTGAGAGAGATGTCTGAACGGATACAAGTCACTCCGTACATTGACAACATCGCACACTAAGATATTTACAACTTCGGACACCAGCTTTCGACGTTTCGCATATGTGTACGTGTTCCATATTAAAACGACAATATAATGCTATTAACAATTAAAATCTTCCACTTAACAGGCATTTAGTTATTTAATGAAGTTTAGTGATGTAATCGACATAGTCCGGAGTCCGTAAGGACGCCGCCCGCCAGCGTAAACACAACACACCCGGAATGCCCACAAACACGATACAACGCACAAAACACAACACTTCTGTTAGTTTTTGGATAAACTCCTTTTATATTTATTATGTGATAGTTATACTTGTATAAAATGATAAATATTACAGTTAAGCTCCTAATATTTAATATTAATCAATAAAAAAGAAGTCAGAAGCCACACGCCTGTCTGTACATGTCTTTTGTGTAAAAGTATTTTGGGCGTTCATGTACTTGTGCGCTAGCTGGCGTTCACAACTGTTCTCGCCTACAAGCATTAGAATTAAACAGACGAATTTATTTATTCATTTATATACAAGAAGACACATTTTCTCGAGAGAGAAATATATCTGACTTATCAAGTATGTAGCTTGCTTAGCAAAAGGAATTATTAAATTTGGGTTCAGTTTAACTACCACTCAATGGATGATTAATTGGGGCATAATAAAGGATAAAATGAAATAATAATAATAATAATAATAATAATATGTTTATTCAGGAAAGGTACATACATAGAGAGATTTTACATAAGTGGATCAATTTATAGATAGAGCTAGTACATACAATGCCTAAAGCCACTATTACGCAATGCGTTTCGGGCAAGAAAACATTAATATCTAAAACTTAATACTAATTGGACAAAAAGAATAAATGTTTTGAGAATAGATACAATTAAAGGTACAAAAAAAAAGGGGGGAACATGACTGATAAGCAGCACAAATACAATATGTAGACAAACAGCGTTGAATAAAAAAAAATAAGACATGGGTTGACAATAGAGGGGTAAGGTAGGTTACAGGAGTTTATCAGGTAGTGTTTAGTTTTAATCTTAAACTGGTTGAGAGAGGTACAGTCTTTAACATGGTTGGGAAGGTCATTCCACATTCTGGGTCCCTTGATTTGTAGAGCATTTCTAGTTTGGTTAAGTCGAAAGATAGGGAAACAACATTAGAGAGATAAACTCGAGAGAGGTTTTCATGTTAACCCAAAAATTATTTGAAGAGCAAGACGGACTGCGGGGTCAGGCAATTGGTCCCCATGCTATCGTGATGGGGATCAGCCATTTCACGTGTTAATGACTCTTGTATAGTTGTGTAGTTAGGGACAACAGGGTAAAGGGGTAATGGACATTGTAGGTTCATTGTTCTACCTGGGAATCCTCCACTGTTTTTATATCTTATGTATTTACTCACCTAGTTGAGGTAGCGGGGGTTGAGCTCTGGCTCTTTGGTCCCGCTTCTCAACTGTCAATCAACTGATATACAGATTCCTAAGCCTACTGGGCTCTGTCATATCTACATTTGAAACTGTGTATGGAGTCAGCCTCCACCACATTACTGCCTAATGCATTCCATTTATTAACTACTCTGACACTGAAAAAGTTCTTTCTAATGTCTCTGTGGCTCATTTGGGTACTCAGCTTCCACCTGTGTCCCATTGTGCGTGTACCACATGTGTTAAATAAAGTGTGTATGTATGTATGTATGTATGTATGTATGTATGTATGTATGTATGTATGTATGTATGTATGTATGTATGTATGTATGTATGAATGTACGTACGTATGTATGTATGTATGATGTATGTATGTATGTATGTATGTATGTATGTATGTATGATGTATGTTGTATGTATGTATGTATGTATGTTGTATTTATGTATGTATCTATGTACTTTGCTCTAAAAAACATTATCATTAACATATGTATGCATATATATATCTAGCAATATAGTCTGAAAATGATCATTGCAGAGTTCATTTTTCAACTTCCCCGACAGAGAGAAAAAACATAAGAAATATTGAGAACATTCGTGTTAGAATCATTAAGCTCACCCTTTCGGTAATATTCCATATTATTTATATATGTATATAT